>OX104064.1:83195030-83254052 GCA_944474145.2 Dicrocoelium dendriticum
CTCAGCAAGCAAAACGCACATACTTGAAACGGTCATTAAATTGTCCAAATGATTTATTCCAAAGGATAAAAGTGCAACCATATCTCTACAATCAATGTATGTTACTTGAACGGTATCATTTCAAACACTTGAACCATCACAAAGAAAACGCTACATATGCACCCATTTATCCACCTTAAAACTATCTATGTTAAGTATCGATGGCATTCCACCAACCACCGTGACAAAAACACACAGTTGCAAATATCCGTCAGCATAGTGCCTCTAGTAACATATATATGCGCACCTACCCATTTACATATATATATATATATTCCAATAAGATTACACATGTACAAATGCTTCTACAGAAATATATTTGGCGGTATCCGTCTCAAATTCGCCCGTTACTATGATCAGCCACAGGAAGCTTGTGCCTACATAGGGGCCATGAGTGGCTTGCGCTGCGGCACACACAGCTCCAACCACACACCCCATATCCAGCGTAAACCCAAAGGAATAAGACAGGGAGGCATGCGGACGAGAGCTACGTTTCATCAACGGAGCAGGCATACAACCAGCCAAAAGCAAACACAAGCACGCTGTATTTAGGCATCAATCGTACACAAGGCGGCGGCTAGACGGTAATCCGCCCTACACTGAGTGCCTCGAACCGCGGTACGAGCCTAGCACGGCCAAAACGACTGTGTACCCCGTCCCCTTCAGCTAAGACCAACTGTCTCCTGTAGGCGGTACGGATGAGGCAGCGGGTAATAGACAGGTAGGCACCTTGTCAACATGCACACCATGCGCAGCTACACCGGGGATATCAAGTAACAGCCAATCACTTGAAACGACAAGATGAAGTAAAATAAATCGAATAATGCATACAGATACGGTGGCATAACTCTTCGCTAAATTAGCATATGAAGTAAGTGCGTTAGCAACGAATCCACGATGAGGAAAAGTGCCCAGAAGTTAGTTAAAAGGCTACAAACGCAACAAAGTTACCGAGGATAAGCGCACTTGGCGTAAGCAATGTGGCCAGCTAATAGAAGATTACTCAGGTAGACAGAACAAACCAAATAAAGTTGAATAAAATTTATCCAGCTTAAAATGACGTGGAAGAAGCATCAAGAATGCAATGTCAGCCACAGCATGGGGCATGATAGACATATATGCATGGCTATATATATAGCTGTATATATATCTGTATATACATACTGATTCATATTTGGTATTTACATTCATTATACATTTGGATACTTGCATCAACTCAATTACGTGTCATTAAATTTACAAACACACTTATCTTTTAAATGACAACTCACAGCTACCAGCATTACCCGTTAGCATTGTACATTTCATTGATGCATGAAGTATACCTTTCAGTCATCATTCACATTGCCACCCTTCATTAACTTTCCCCATCCCCTCTAACACTTACCTAAATTTCCCCTTATTGGACCAAATATCTTTTCAGTGACATCATGCCTTCCAAAAACAAAGTAACCCTGCAATGCAATTATTTATTCCTCTGTTTCTGCATTACCATTTCTACAACTATGGATAACAAGCGCCGTCTCTTTCATCGCGATTTCAACAAATACAACAAATACAATAATCAGACAAGCGATAGGAATACCCCTTATCCGAGCAAGTACGATAAGTTTACCAGTTGCTTCATGCAAACATAACCTTTACATACATGAAGCAATTGCATTAACGCTTATTTGCTCTATAAGACATCCGTGCACATTTCACTTGTATTTACCATTTGCCTGCTTTTGCTTATGTCGTGACCTTCATTAACACCTGTAGTCTGTACTTTAATAAAGCATAAGCGTTTCCAGGAATCAAATCCATACACAATTTTCTTCTATTTCCCATACCATACTACCAGCAAATTTAAGAATATACAATGCAGTCACTCAAACTACCTTGGATGTCACCGAGCACCATGGAAATGAAACCCTTTCCTGCCAATACAGAAAGTAGCCCTTCCCGGAGGCGAGGATTTGATACAGTGCGAATCGGAGCGACCTTCTAACGACAAGCGATTAAAGTGTTGCCATTAACGGATGCCTGGCACAGTCAGGGTAAACATGCTCATGCGGTTTAGGTGTTGTATGTTCATGTAAACGGTAAGGGCAAGTTAAGGATAATTTCAATATATCTTCTGGTTAAGGAATGAAGGCAGTGTAAGTGGTTTGTTTATATGCGTTATTTAGCTTGGACAGTTTGGCGCGTTTCGTGTCGTCCACCACGCAGGATGCTACCGCAACTTTTCGTTGCATGATAACTTGTAGTTACGAGTTAATGGAGGAGTTCCCGCGCGAGTTGCAGCGGTTCCGAAGAGAAACAGCTAGTTCGTTTTATAGATACACGTTGGTTACTGCAGCGGATCATAATCAAAGTACTGGAAACGATCTCCCTGATGTTTATCGTTATCGATTTATTCAATATCATGTTTGCATATCAAGCGTAAGCATGTGAAAGGGCAGTGGTAAGGTACAGGATAATTTGCCTGCTGTTAAATATTTTACTTATAGGTGCTACAACTGCAAGGCCCGATTTTCTGTGGTACTGAAAGGAAGGTATTATGAGGTTTGTCGCACCTTATTGAATCATGTGCACGTGTTCCAGTTGGGGAAACCATGGCTTTATCCTGATAATCGGTGGCTTAATGTGGTACAAGAAGCGGCAGTATTAAAGTTGATGAAGTCGTTTCGTCAGACACGTGAAATCAGGAATTTCGTGTTAACGGAATACGGTATCCGTATTATCAGACCTGATTTATATCACCTGAGGCATCGGAGTCAGGCGGAGCAAGCTAGTGAGGTGGAACATGTAATCAAAACGTTAGAAATCGAAGGTTCATGTATGGTTGTGAGGGTGCAGTTGGAGGTGCGATTCCTCTTCTTCGTACCTGCATACCTTCGGAGGTTGGTTGCACGATACGGCTAAGTTATACTGGCGGATTCGACGCATCAGATTAATTAGGGCGGCCACATTCTATGGGCTTGTAGGTTTGTTGCCGTCACGGGGGTGTGGATGTCCTTTTCTACGCCTTGTTACCAAAGGAGAATTATCTGGAGGCGGCAATAGCTGTGTGTGCAATGGTTCTTAGCACGGCATCCGTGCGGTCCATAGTGGTAGACAAATGTGCGCAACAAATAAACGCTTTTTGAAAGGTGTATCCGGAGACTGCATTGTGTTATGCCGTATCCACGTGTTATAGGACATAAACGGACGGTGCAGTCAGCTGTCAATTGCGGACCCAGCGGAAAAGACGTTCCTGATCCGTTTGCTGAGGAACATGATATTCATGCCTGCGGAGAGGCGTTATTGCGGAATTCTTGAAACCATTAGGCAGAGAAATACTGACCGGTCTCCTGCTCTTCGACTGCTGGGACATTACTGGCCACCGTTCAGATGACTGAGCAAAGTATGTGAACAATCCTTCTTCAATCGGACGGCGGACTCTCTGTGCCATACCCTAATTTAGCCTCATCTGATCAGTCAAACTCTCTGGAACTACCACCAGGCTACCGGGATGTTAGCGGCCTAAGCTACGTTGATCCAAAGCAGTGTCTCCCTTACCTCGATAGCCTGCTGGACTTGTTCGCCTTATGTTAACATATCCACTTCCATCTCTGACCAGTCTAAACCTACTGCCACCACTTATCTTCCCAAATGAACCATAGGAGTCAACCAGAACCCGCCGACCAAATCCAATCTCGGCTGATCAATCTCCTTCGCTCCGATTTTTGTGACGCTGCCGGCTATTGCTCGGAAGACTGAACACACTGCCACTATTACCTCGAGCGCCACGTTAACTGTCGCATTTCTTAGCCCTAAACGTAAACTCGCGACTCTGTCCTCTCCTTATCGCGCCCTGCCTTTATTTCTTCTTTAACCGGAGAGCGTGCTCTCAGTGCCCTGCCATATTATCCTCTTAGACTGTCGAAATTCAGTTCTAGACTCTGTTTCACCAACGCACAACTTCTCTCACATTGTGAGCCTGTCTGACTTGCATACCTTATATGTATGTAGCCTCTTGCATCCCAAACTTGTCCGTCTCTGTTGACTTTTTATGTACCTTCCCGCCATATTTGTTCGACTGACGCTCAATGTGCCTACTAATCCCGTCTTGTCTGATTGGTCCCCTGCTCCCCGAGTTCACTCAGATTGCTGTGACGTTACCGGCATTTGTTGAGAAGACCGTACGCTCTGTCTCCATTATCTCATGAGCCACATGCACTTTTCCATACCTTATACGTAAAATTCTTTCTCTCCGGACCGTCTCCTCTCCTTATGGTGCATGCTACGTGCATTACTTATTTAATCGCACTGCCAAATCCCAGTGCCCTGCAACAACCTAGTCCCACCTGGCAGGTCTGCTCCTTTGACCTTTTCCAGACCAGCAAGATTGATCAATCTAGGCTCTGTAGACTCAAAGCGATGTCTCGCTTACATTGACAGCCGGCTAGACTTGTGTATCCTTCATTAATATAGGCACTTTCATCAGTAACCTGTGCACTCAATCCTTCTTCAATCGGATGACCAATGCTTAGTGCCCTGCCCTTCTTTATCATCATCTGCTCAGTCTAATTCTCTGGGACTACTACGAAGCCCCCGGATGTCGACTAAACCAGTCTCGTCTTTTCGGTCTCCGGCTCTCAGAGATCTCTCAGACTACCGGGATATTACCGGTGATTGTTCACAACTGAACGATTCATACTTCGCACGAGAGCATCGTTGGTTTCACCACACTTTAAGAGTAAACCTTTATCCATCCTGACTATCGTCTCCTCGCAATTACTCTCACGAATTACTCTTCGCACTGCCGTTCGCATTCATCCGCTCATAGCGGATTATTGAATTTCCTTTTCGGCTTGTAACGTTGCTTTACCTATGTTGCTCCCACATTCGGTCTCAACCTAGTAGTCCTTAGTTTCAACCAAGATGCCTCTCGCATTCGGACTGCTGTCCTCATCATCGGTTTACTTGTTTCTCTCCAACAGTCGTATTATACGCTCAACTTTTGTCAACACGCTTTGTTATTTCGGCCTCTTGACCCTGCGCTTGCAGAACCTTCTTACTAACTAGCAGTTGCAGTCTGAGTCACACCAGCGACATGACGTAAAGAACGCGCTTGCAGATCATGTATCCTAAGCAAAATTACATAAGTTTTAAGGTACCATAAACACTGGTGCGCACCACCAGTCTGTGTTTGTGCTTCTTGATTCAAAGCTATTTGGCTGCCTCTTGTCTGTTGCCCGTTTTCTCCCGGGATTTCCACAGTTACACCCTTCAAAACAAGAAGGTTTATCCGCTGGGACTGGTCGACCCACCCTCATTAGCCAGATGGTTTAAACACTTGCTCCTTTCTCCGAGAGATGAAAAACCCACATGGTTCAAAATGGAGCCCTTTCCGCCATTCTGGAGATGCTACCTCCAGGGGGTCTAAATAGATTGGTTTAGCTCGCCTCGTACGCACAGTAGAACAAGTTACTCACCTAGAATAATATATTTAAATGGATTCCCTGTTCCACAACCGAAGATAAACAACTCTAGAGTGATTATCTTCACTGCCTCAAACATTCTGATTCTCCAGTCACTTATAGCTTTTCTGCTGTCATTTCACAAACAGCATGGCGCGCGTATAAATGGCTTTTCCTATGACCTTTCATGGAGTTTTTACTTGGCCATGGAGACAAGAACACTTACATTTGAAGGAATTCCGAGTTCACTTTGCGGTGAATGGCACTTTCGCCTGTTATGGACATATTCAGACACAAGAAACAACTGCACTCACCGTCTCCAAGACAAGTCCAGCATGGATAACTGGACAAGGGTTGCGGGCCGGACCAGAATATAATAAAAAAGCCGGCCTCTATTAACAATGTGTTTACTCACCTGCATCATTATCATTCGACTCTTTGACTCTTTTACATCACTGACCGACTTCAACGACTACTGCCGGTTCATTACTAAACCATTCGGCTAACCAAGAAAGAATTTTGGCTGTCAACCTACTGCGAATAATAGAGCACAAAATCGGTCTATACGATGCATAGCCGACCAGTACTACTGTTCAACGGAAGCTACAGCAGTGTTCCAGAACGTGGTGGATTTTTGCCTGGCAAGCGTTCTCCCCATAAAATGCAACAAATGTCTGCTTAACGACACTGCAACGTGGCGGATGTAACTCGCCACAAAATAAAGTCACGGCTAGACATTTCAAACTGACGCAGTTCTCAGCCTTCTACAAACAACCTGTGCAACTGATTTTACTATTAAGAATGCTTTGCTAGAGCACAGATCATCCCGGCTTCGTAATGGTCCTTGATTGCACCGAAACCTTGTTTGGGCTGCTGTGCTCATGGATCACCACACGGCAAATTTACCCCCCACTTGTATCTTGATGCAACAGCTTTTTGCGCGTCACAGCGCCATCATGGTCCTTGATCTGACTACTACCTGACAATACGCTCACTCATATGGACTACATCTTTTCGTTTATTCCTTTCTAATGGTTACGAGGCAACTGAGGAGTTCCATCGCGATTTGATGCGGTTCCGAAGAGAAACTGCAAGTTCGTTTTATAGATGCACAGTGATTACTGCTGCGGGTCATAAGCAAAATACTGAAAAGGATCTCCCTGATGGTTTTCTTTATCGATTCATTCAATATCGATGTGTGCCTAGCAAGCGTAAGAATGTGAAAGGGAAGTGGTAAGGTGCATGATAATTTGACTGCTTTTAAATCTTTTAGTTATAGGTGCTACAACGACAAGGTCCGATTTTCTGTTTTATTGAAATGCATGTGTTATGAGATTGGCCGCGCCTGCTTGAAGCATTCGCATGTGTTCCAGTTGGGGAAACCTTGGCTTTATCCTGCTAATCGGCGGCTTAATGCGGTACAAGAAGCGGCGGTATTAAAGTTGATGAAGTCGTTTCGTCAGACACGTGAAATCAGGAAGTTCGTGTTAACGGAATACGGCATCCGTATTACCAGACGTGATTTATATCATCTGAGGCATCGGAGTCAGGCGGAGCAAGTTAGTGAGGTGGAACATGTAATCACCATGTTGGAAAGCGAAGGTTCATGTACGGTTGTGAGGGAGCGGTTAGAGATGAGGTTCCTGTTCTTCGTACCTGCGTGCATTCAGAGGTTGGTTTCACGACACGAAGAAGTTATCCTGGCAGGTTCGACGCATCAGGTCAAGTACGGGGCTACATTCTATGGCATTATATCTTCGTTGACGTCACGGGGGTGGGAATGTCTTTTTTACGCCTTTTTACCAAATGAGAAGACTGAGAGTTATTTGGAGGTGGTAACAGCTATGCGTGCAATGGTTCCTAGCACGGCATCCGTGCGGACTATTGTGGTAGACAAATGCGCGCAACAAATAAACGCTTTCAGAGAGGTGTATCCGGAGGCGTGCATGGTGTTGTGCCGTGTCCACCTGTTACGGGACATAAACAGACGGTGCAGTCAGCTGTCATTTGCGGACCTAGCGGAAAAGGCTTTTCTCGTCCGTTGGCTGAAGAACCTGATATGCACTCCTGAGGAGACGCGTTATCACGTAATACTTGAAACTATTCGGCAGAGAAATACGGAATGCTGTCAGTATTTCCGTAGAACATGGATGCCATGGTGGAGATGTTGGGCCGCGCATCAATTACGGCATGTCATGATGTTCGGATGCAATTCCACTAAGCGGGCGCTTTTCGAGGTGATGGTTCATCCTGCGAAATATTTGGCTGATCGTTATAGCACTCAGTTAGTGATGGAGTGCATGCAAAGTAATGCAGCACATGGCGATGTATTTGTGGTATCAGAACTTGTAAGCAGATTAACTGTATATGCTCGCGAAAGGGCGATGAGGCGTTTTCAGCGCACGACTATTATCCGTGTTCTGCCGCAAGGACCGCACCGTGTTGTGTCAGAATCCGGGTCTGCTGGCTACCGCGTTGGCATACACCAAGACAGTAACTGTGACTGTTCTTTCAATCGTCCTTGGCGTATGCCTTGCGGTCACATATTGCAGGTTTCGGCGGAGGAGAATCGGAATGCTCACGATGTCCTTCAACGATGTTGATGGTTGATTGATCCAGCGATACAAGCTGAAACGGCGGAGAACTTGGATTACGGTCAGTGTGAAACGGTCTCCTCAGTTGGACCTGCACACAGTATGATAGACAGGCGCAGAAAGATTCGAGGCTTGCAGGAGGTGCTTGGGGAAATGTATTTGAACGTCCAAAGTCTCGGCTTAGCGAGATATCTGAAAACGCTGGATATTTTGTGTGCTTTCGGGAATGAGCTCTCCGCTAAGGTGGATTACAACATTCGCTGCGACAAGTCAAAGTGTTCAGAAAGTATACCGCTGTGCACGGCAATCGCACCAAGTTTATTGGGAGGTCCGTATGAAAATAAGGTGCAAGTTATTGCGGCGGGCTCAGTTGAAATGTCGGCAAACTTTGAGGACCATGTTATGATGGATGGTAGTCAGGAGATCATTCCAGGCCCGTCAAGTTCCGCTACGGTGCTCTGTTGAGGATTCAGGGCAACGGAAACGTGCACGCAATGAACCCTTTATCCATCGTGTTGTAAATCCGGCCCCCGGTACCAGCGTAATTTGCGGTAAGCAATTTCGTCGGCTGCCGACGACTACGACCGCCAGATACAGAACGCAGAGAAACGAGGTGCACATGGGAATGCGAGTGACTAGGTTCCAACAATTGCTTGTGAAATGTGGCTGCAGGCGAGGACTTTACAAAGCATGGTAGCGATGTCGCCTGGGTGATGTGTGACTGACGCTCAAGGTAGTTCCATCAGAATTACGCATCATAGCAAGGTGAGTGTATTTATGAATGCGTTTTTTCAGAATGTAAGTTCCCCGTATTCCATGTAATGATGAAAAGCATTGCAGGTGGCCGGGAGAGAACAGCACTAGCATTTGTAGTTGAAAGCTCTTTGCAGAAGAAAACGCGTCACATTGTATTCGCGAATGTCTATCACACTGTCGGTAAGTTTCTTGTTTTTATGAAGCCAACAATTTCGTGTGCCTTTGGTTGATGTTGACTTTACCATGCGTACGTGTATTAAGGCAGTGGTTGCAGCAGCATGTGCGGTTATGCTAGCAAAACGGCACGCTGTGCGCTTTTTCATCTTGCTGACGCCTCATCTTCTGTACAAGTGAAAGCGTGATCATCATCATTATCGATATTAGTTAGAGGTGGAAAATCCTTGGCTATTTGTAGCAAAACGTAGGAAAAAGGAGAGAAAAATTCAACAGGTGCAAGCCAGTTGAGCTACCGTTAACGAATGGGCATGATTCCGGTAAGCTATCAGCCGGTCACTATTCCGCACAAAGTTAATATACGAAATCATATATTGTTATATAGTTAGACGGTGGTTGCCGTGGAGGCTAATAGGGAATGGTTGGTGCAAAGGAACTCAGCACGAACGCCGCTCAGGTCTGCTGGTAGCCGTGTCAGCAAGTGTACGCAGTCACATCTGTTCTTCTTTCGGACCCCAACCAGTGAGCCCAGACGCTCTGGCCGATGACACAAAAGAACCTCGAGCTTTTGCCATAAGGTTCCTTTTGTCATCTTCCATCCCACGGAAGCTGATAAAACTTCCCAGGTATTTGAAGTTTTGAACGACTTGCAGCTTCTCCACGCCAACGGACAACGTAGGAGGTGGTCTTTGCACTTCGAAGGTGGGAGGCCAAGCCCGAAGTGACGGACAAGCAGTGGTAATCTGTCCAGCGTCCTTGGCCAATTTTTCATCTGTCACACGTATTAGGTCAATATCAATAACATACTATAAGTCATGAAGTAGTTCTCCTGGGAGTAGCTCCACACATTCTAAGTCGTGTCCTGTGAATACCAGTTACATGACTTCGTCAATAAGGAATTTGCAGAGAAAAGGTGACAACAGACATCCCTGTCTCACACCGCTGGAGATTTAACGCGGCGAAGACAGCTTTCCGTAAGCCCACACTCTGCCAAAGCTACGCGCGTCTAATGACAGCATAATACTTACGTATTTCTCTGGAACACGTTTCCTGATTAGGCATTCCAAAAGTGCACTTCCATCCAGAGATAGGATTGCGCCGTTGATATCAAGGAACAGGATCATGTTCCACCGGCAATGTATGTCATGGTGTTCCCACAACTGACGCAAAGTGAAGATATGGTCAATGCAGTCACTACGTGTACGAAACCCGGCTTCTTGTTCACGAATATGGCTTTCACGAGTGCTAGTCAGTCTGTGAAGGAAGACAGAGGCAGGCAATCTGGAGGCGATGGAGATCACACGGAATAAGCTATGATTTGCGCCTTCCGATCGTCAGCCTCCTTTGTAAATTGGCACTACGACGGAGCGGATCCAGTGGTTGGTACAGTTTCCTGCTCCAAGGGTTTCACTATTACTTGTCATAAATAATCTACAAGGGCATGGCCCCCGAATTCCAAGAGTGTTGCAGCAAGATAATGGCACCCCGCGGTGTTATTTGACTTCAACAGTGCGAGCTCACGTTCCAGTTGAAGCGAATGGTGGTTCTAGAGGACAGACCACGGTCTGGGCGATCAGTGGCATTCAGACTAGCTGGCTTCTCCACTTACCTGGTGTCAATGCGCTTACGATGTCCTCTTAAGCGTCCACTAAACGCTTCCGCAGGTCTGCACACACAAGTGCACCGTACGTGTCTACACGTTTACACCAAATTCAGCGACATTTCTGGACACAGCCTCTCCATTGTAAGGTTATCGCGATGTGACGGTTTTGCGTCCATAGGTGGTTAGAAGGTGTTGAGCGCCAAGGCATCCTCCGGCGGTTTCTCTGTCGGAACTTATTGTTTACAAGAAAAAATCCATTACCTTCACACAAATAAACTAAACACGTCCCGTTATTATTACAGGAACCCACACCATGTTGGCCGCCAAGATGTAGTTCATCAGTGGATAATTTGCCAACTTCAGCGAGCAGATCCCCAGCGGGCACTACAGTGCCCCAGGTGCTTTGTGGCGAAGTACCTCGTTCTGATGTTGGCGGGATTCCTGATTAACCGTATCAGGAACGACGCTCCCTGTTCACCTGTGAGTTTAAACTAGAAGCGAAGCGAGTATTGAAACAAGGTGTGTGAGGGCCACGATTCTGGGGTTGAAAACATGGAGGATGAAAGTGAAGCTGGAACTGGACGACTGGGAGTAAATAAAAAAGGGAAAATAAGCTGGGAAGGCTTTAGCAGTAGAATCCAAACCCCTATGCACCCTGCTGGATGCAGCAGGAAAGGCATCGTTGATTACACTGTGCGGTGGCCAGAGCATCAGTAAACTGCTTGATGAAAGGTTCCTTGCGTTGCGTAAGCGGGATACTGACCGTTTGCCCAGGCCTACGCAGGTGAACCGTTAGGGTTCGCAACCAAAGCATTTGTTACCAAAATTCTGACCGGTGGGCACCGGATTTCGCGTACGGATACAAAGAGTCACGCATGACCAGGAGGATGATTTTCTCTGGCCTCTAACCATTGACCAACTTGGTATCATTGGCTCTGAAGGTGCAAAATAGCAGCACCTAGCATAGCTCAATGGTTCACAGAGGTAAAATAAAGAATGGCACCAGGTTAAAAATTATCCCGGGTGGACGTGCTGGCATGCACGGCATATACGGTAAGCTCCCATTCAAGTTATCAACTACGGGATGGAAGCGCATGCTTGCACAGTGAATATTAGTTGTTTAGGCGTGCTGCCAACTCAACTGTCCGCCTCTACCTCAGCGGCATCCTACGTAGGACAGACTGAACAAGACCCTGCTGGGTAGGCTTTAACCAAAAATACGTGCAAGAGACCCAATCCAACGCAACCTATGCAAGGTTTTCTGTCCTCTTAGCTGAGCTAGCATGATAACCTCCACCTATTACTCGTCTTACGTGATCATCGTCGAGAATACCACGGTGCCATCCGACAGTAATAATTCTTCGCCGACAACGATGTTCAAATACTTGAACGCGCCTCAGGTTTCCAAGCCGGAGGGGAGAAGTTTCATCTGGGTGGTTTTTGCCTCGACCACCTGCTTACATTGCATCAATTGTTGGAGCACAGTCACGCATAGTGCCGGCGCACCGTAGTGGCTCTCCTGGACATCCAAGTTGCCTTTGATTCCGTTGATCGAGGTGGTCGTTGTGACTGTCAACTCAGGAAAGGTGTGTCCGAGAAATATGTAACTATTATCACGGCCTTATACGCGGGTCACACGGACAGAGTGATAGCTTATGGCAAGCGGTCGCCGTCCTTCAATATCTTCAGCCGTGTGAGACAAGGATGCCCATTGTCACCGTTCCTCTTAAACTTCGCCATTGACGAAGTAATGGAGATTGCATTTAAAGTACACCACTTGTAAGGCGAACGAGTTATTGCCTTAGGTATGCAGACGACATTGCCCTCATGTCTGCAATACTCCTAGACATGCGAACATGAGCTAAGCAGGTTACAGCTTCATGTCAGCGGCTTCCGGCTATGCTTTCCACCGTCCAAGTGCAATGCTTCCCTTAAACATTGGCAGGGCTCGCATCCAGCGCTGCCCCTTGGTGGGGATCGGCTGGAAATCGTTCAGAACTTCCACTACCTTAAAATTTGTATCAGCGTCGTTAGGATCAAAGGCGAGATCACCAATGGTATAACGGAAGCTGGAATTTGTTTCACCACCTATGTCGGCGGCGGGACATCACTGTAGCCCCTGAGGGTACAGTGTACAATGCAGCGGTTTGTTCGACCTTACTGTTATTTCAGTTTCAGATTCAGATGGACTGAAACAATAGGAAAATCCCTTGCGTGTTCCTTCTTAAGCAAATCGTTGAGCCAGGAAATGATAAGGCGCTAGGTCTTGATAGAACAACAACGAAACACCCGAAACACACACTGGTCAACAAATTACTACCCACCTTCCCTGCACTAGCAGTCCCCGCTGTGTAGGTTACATGAAGTAAGAAAGAAGTAGAACGTAAATGGAAGCTAAAGGGAATGAAAGTCATTTAAATGAAGGATAACACCAAAGAGTGAAGAGAATGACAGAATAAGAACTGAACGTTTGAAGGTAAGGATAGTCAGGAGAAGGGAAGGTTTCGTGTTGCCACCCAAGAGCGTCTAACTGACGCTTGAAGCCGTTAATCGTAGGCTCACTGGCTACA
Organism: Dicrocoelium dendriticum; assembly: GCA_944474145.2. NCBI lineage: Eukaryota > Metazoa > Platyhelminthes > Trematoda > Plagiorchiida > Dicrocoeliidae > Dicrocoelium > Dicrocoelium dendriticum. Next base: position 83,208,214 of record OX104064.1, read on the forward strand.
CTTTCTGCAAGCGACTTCCAGCGCTCCATAACTCTACGCGAAACCCAGTTTTCGCCTTGCTCCGGTAAGAACGCGGCTTGTGCATCATCACGGGATGACCGCGAAGACAAGGCAACCCAGCCGGGTTAAATGTCCAGCTCATGTCCGGTCCAACCTACCCTGTTAAAAGGCGATAAGTAAGGATTAGGTCTCCTTGAAGCCGTCTGTAGTGCATTGAATACATACCCAAGCTAAGTGGACGCTCGGGGTACGATTGCCTCCGTAACCCCGACCAATTTGCTATCTACCCCCAAAACCCTCTCGAGCTCCATATTGTCCCAGACAACGCAGGGCAGGCAAGCCTGGACGCAGTATTCCAGATGGGGCAGAACGAAAGCTGAGAACAACTACACAAATATGCCGGCAGTTAAGACCCCCAAAGCACGGCGTATTAACCACATTCTAAAACCCATACTAGCGGCGTTCTTCCAGTTGTCACCGGAATGCAATGACGAGGAATGGACGACGCCTATATCTACCTGGTTGGAGACAAAGGGGAGTTCGGCCCCGCTGAGTACGTAGCTCGAAGGCTGGAAAGTTGCTCCTATACGGAGGACGGAACACTTAGCCTAATTAATCGGCAGTAGCCACAAAGTAGACCAGTCCCAGAGTCTGTCCAGGGCATGCGGTATGGCCTCAGAACCCCCAGGAACATTTACAACCTTCCATACCTTAAGGTCATCAACAAACAATAGGGATGATACCCCAAGCTCTCCAGGTAGATCGTTTACGTAGATGGATAACAGCATCGGTCCAATGACCGAGCCCTGTGTTCCACCGCTAGGGACCGCTTGCCTAAAGAATAAGCCGCGAACCCCACATACACACTGCTCTCTTCCCTGCAAGAAAGCAAATACCCAGTGAAGGGCGCGGCCAGATACGCCGTAGGAGCTCAGCTTTTGTGATAGCCTCAAGTTGGGTACGTTATCAAATGCATTCAGGTCTACGAAAAGCACATCCACTACGTGGCCATTGTTCATTACCACGGCCTAAGGTTCACGAGCAACCAACAACTTTGTGAGACACGAAAACCCCTCCCGGATTCCACGTTGTGCACTACTGAGCATTTTGAATCTATTCCGGTAACCTTTCAACTAATCTCTCACCAGATTTTCAAGCAGTTTGACCTTGACGCTGGTCAGACTGGCTGGCCTATGATTGGCTGACACTCCTGTCGCTACTTTTGAAGATAGTACAGATGACAGCCTCCTTCCATTCAGAAGGTAATTTACAGCTGTCAAGTGACTTCTGGAGCACCATCGTCAGCTGTCCACTTAGTTCCACCGCCAACTCATGCAGAAGCTTCGAGTGAATTGAATCAGGTCCAGCTGCTGTTATCATCAACATGAATCAATATACACGTCAGCTGTAGGTGGGAAACACCTCAGCTACTGTGCTGCAAAACATAAAGGAAAAGGAAAATAAATAACAGCAGTTGCATGCCAGCTGAGGTACCAACGACGGATAAACATCCGTCCGGTCAGCTACTAGCCGGCTATTAGGCAAAAATAAAAATTATATTTACACTACGAAAGGAGATGGTGCATGGAGGAGGAGGCTAAACAGGGTGTGGGGTACAAAAGCGCACGCCAGGAACGTCACTAAGGTCGGCTCCTTGCTAAGTCAGCAACTGCATCTTTACCGAATCCTGGGTACAATCCGTGGGCGGGTTGGCAGCGATAACGAATAGACACCGATTCTTCCCGCGGGACTTCGAGGCTTTGAACGAGCCAGCCAAACGGACAGCACACATCCGGCGACTGTTTGGAATCCAGTCAGCCAGAGCAGCTTCAGCCAGGGGACCCAGGGCAATGCAAACATCAGCTTGGCAGGTGCTCGAAGCTGCATCGTCACCCGATAGGCGCAATGAGAAAATACTGCTTGCGTCACCCAAGGGGATCGCAGAGTGAGCAGAGAGCTCGAGTCTTGCAGGCGGGTCTCCGATAGGCAGCAGCTATCGATCGAGCGGGTCCCCAATGTTCGGGCAAGTGTTGCCTGTTGTCCGACTTGTAGCAATGTGCGTACATTGAGGCGTGCCAATCTGAAGGAGGATCGAAGGCTCCAAACGGAAGCCGATTAACTGGAATGAACTGCTAGGTTGGACATGGGCTTGTCGACAGGAGAGGAGTGACGCTCCGCGTTAGCAAGTGAGTTGAAATTAGAAGATGAACCCCAGCAAAGCATTTTGGGGTAGGGCCAAGAATCAGGGGTTTAAAATTGGGGGCTAAAATTGAAGTTGGAACCGGACGGTAACAGTGAAAAAGCGTAAGAGTGAGAATATGAAGACGGGAAGGCTTGAGCTGTAGCATCCAGACCCTTGTCCACCCTGCTCGATGCGGCAGCTAGAGCACCATTGATTATCCTCTGCGGTGGCCAGAACCTGAAGAAAATGTTTGGAGAACGATTCATTGTATTGCATGGGCAGGTTACTGTCAGGTTGCCCAGGCTTAGACTGCAGAATGATTAGGATTGTCAACGAAAGCATTTTGTTCAACAACGTTACCGCAAGGCAGCTGGTTTGGCGTTTAGCTACAAGGATTCCGATTTAAGAAATAAGTTGCCACCCACATTCCAACCCCTAACCTAGAGAAACAGGGACTGAGTATGCCTGGCCTCGAGCCATTGAACAATCTGGTATGAGGGACTCTGAAGTTGCAAAAGCACCACCCAGCATAGCTCAATGGATCGCTGATAAACACAAACCAGCGCATCACGGTAAAGTCCAGCGTCATTGGGATGGCGACCTTACTGTGCGTTTGAGAAACCTGGCCCTTGCATCAGCAGACTTAAATGGAAGGGTTACGTCCCACCATCCATGTCTTCCCAGTTAGGCTCACATGTGGGTGGAACACGGCGTGAGCAACAAAACTTTTTCGACGCGTTGGCTACGGCACGACAAAAGGAACTGAACCGCTCAGCACCGTCATTTCACGCACCAGGCTTCGATTCCTCGGCCACGTGTTGCGCATGCCAGCCCAACGAATCCCGCGACACGCGTTGTTTGCTCCCAGTGCGTGTGGATGGAAAAACAGGAAGTGTGGCCAAGAGATGCGTTACTCGAGTGAACTGAAGACCCTCTCGGAGTTGGCTTTCGTTGGAGGTTCACGACTTCCTGGTAGTAGTCCATCCCCATACCTTTTAGTCTCCCCCTGCAACCACGATATCATGTTGTAGCATGCTATAATTTTGCATCATATGTTGTCTTGTTGCCTGGTAGGTGACTGCTAGCTTTCCGCAATAGGTGAACACCATCCCATGACTTTGTCTAATTGTGCAGCCAGCACTGCACCGGTTTCCATTCCAGTAAGCGCGCCCATGGCGAGTGGGTAACAGAACACTACATCGTTAAGCGATTTTAACGCGGTACACATTGCAGTGGCCAGCTCATCCACACAATGTGAGCAGACACTTGCTGGAGTACAACGTTCCACCGATGTGAATGGAAAAGCAGTGCCTTCATTTAGTGGTGTCTCACATCCGCCACGTCGCGGTGTTAGATAAACATAGGTGGCTTATCATATCGTCAGTGGAAACCAGGCGATGAGATGCCGTATCCTGCAACACAGCCACGGTGCACTTCAGTGGAACAGAACGCTGCATTGTGCGGAGTCGTGTCCAGGAAAAGGCGGAGTTCACAGTGATCACTCTTCTACAGGTTGCACCCGTGAACCACATACGTTTACAGGGGAATGCCTTTCGGTAGCACTTGGAATAGAGGAAGACTGCACGTACAGTTATGCACACGTTCGTGCGATCACCTAAATTAGGTAATTCAATGTCATAAATCGGAAACGTACCCGTAAATGAAAACGAAACTTCCGCGACCGGTCTTGAATCCACTGCACCATCCCCTCACTTCCCCAGCATACCCCAAGGTCCCCGTGTCAGCCTCCACGTCACCTTTGCCGCCGCTACTAAGACCGTTGCACCTCCGGTAAGTCTATACGCTGTTAATAAGCGCTTTTAGAACCGCCGTGTATCCATGCCGTTTATTTGGTTAATCCGCCAATGCTGGTCAGCCTCCACGTCACCTTTGCCGCTGCTACCAAGTCTGCTGCACCGCCGGTAAGTACGTCCGCCATTAATAAGTGGCTTTTAGAACTGCTGTGTATGCCTGCTGCCTATATGGGTGATCCGCCACTATTGGTCAGCCTCCACGTTACCTTCGGTGCTGCTATCTAGTTTGTTCCACCTCCGGTAAGTCTATACGCTCTTAACAATTGGTTTTTAGAGTACCGGCCCATCTGCGCTGGCTATATGGTTAATCCGGCAATACTGGTCAGCCCCCAAGTTACCACTGCCGCTGCTATTTAGTCCGTTGTACCTGTCCTAAGTCTGTCCGCTATTAATAGGTAGCTTTTAAACCTACTATACGTCCATGCTCTGTATATGGGTGATCAAGCGCTACACTTTTCCTCTGTGTATTCTTTGCGGTCTCTGTACTCAGTTGCAACTCCGTAAAGGGCATTGGCTTTTAACTATTGTTTTTTACGACGCCTGTGTTTCGGTGACAGATGCGCCATTAATGGTATTCCTCCACGAAACCTATCCTGCTGCATAGATACTCTGTTGCTTCTCCGGTAAGTTTAGTAGCTGTTAACAGTTAGTTTTTAAACTCCTGTGTATCCGTGCTGCCTGGTTGACTGATCCGCCACTACTGGTCAGCATCTACGTCACGGTTGTCGCCACTCCCTGCTTCCTTTCACCACCGGTAAGTGTATTGTGTGTTCTAATGCGGCTTTTAAAACCTGTCTATCCTAAGTGGGTGATGCTTAACTACTGCTCTGCTACTACATAACATATGCCGCCTCTATCTACACCATGTCCAGTAAGGCTATGGGCTATTAATAGGTGGCTTTTAGAACGCCTCTCTATCCGTGACGCTTACTTGTGTGATGCGCCACTACCATTTTCAGTGCATGTAACGTGTGCTGCCGCACATATACTCCGTTGTAACTCTGGTAGGTGCATTGCTTGCTCACTTTTCGCTTGCAGAACCCCAGTCTATTCGTAGTGAGTGGTCCGCCACTACTAGTTTTCCTACATGTAACATGTACTGCCGCCTATATACGCCGTTGCAACTCTGGTAAGTGCATTGCTTGTTCACTTTTCGCTTTCCGAACCCTGTCCATCCGTGGTGCCTACTTCAGTGATCAGTTACTAATGGTCTGCCTCCACTTCACATGTGCCATAGCATAACTACTTCTTAGCACGTCAGATTGGTGTATTATTCTGCAACAGGTGGCTTTTAGAATGGTCGCAAATTCCCTTCGTACGCATGACTGCTCTGACCGTCCCGTCGCTTGCAGAGTAATGCAGAAAGCCAAGCGTATGTTCATCAACGCGTAATTTACACACGAGATGTTTGTAACATTGCTTCTTACCAGGATTACATATTTATACTGCCTTATGTGTTTTTTATCCAATGTCCGGTTTACATTGATTTCGAACTGTAACCGTGGCCACTTATGTGGCTTGTGAAACTATTTCTAGGCGCTCGCCCTTGGTGGGTTCCGAGCTACATACACGCTCACTCACCTAGTGGTGAATATTTCTGAATGATCCAAACGCCTGGCACGTTTACTGCATCTGCTTTCCCTATATCCGGGAACCATTTACATCCACCGCTGGTAATCGTCTAGCACGTTACCCTGTATCGCTGTTGCCTTAGCAATTAGCCTTAATACATGACAACTACCATGTCGGGTAATTCATGGTAGCGGAGCAACCTAATGAACATCAATGCAGTAACCCGATGTTTATATGCACTGGATCTACCGCCTGTCCACCAAGCTGTGCGCAGAGCCATGACAAAAGGATTACACTGCATTTTCAAAAAACTCGTGCAGTACAGGTGAGTTCCCATGAGCACATTACCGCCGCCTGCCATCTGCTGCTCTAAAACCGTGAACCCCGTCATATTCACCCTGCTGTCCAGTTTAGCGGCTAACAGAAGTCCCGACGAACCCATGCAGAAATCAACCGCTTTTTCACACGCAAACATCAATTAAACATTTACGTCCCGGAATCGCTACCATTAATAACTACATGTGCACTGCGTCGATTTCGTTTGATTTTGTATAAAACCCAATGTTTCACGTACGCATATTGTTTCCCGATTGGTAATATTACCTCACATTTCCTGGGACGCATTTGTTGTCATTGAGAACTCTTCATGGAAGCTAGTACAGCCTAATGATATACCTTTCAATCCCGTTAATAGTAACTTCTCCCTATCGGTGCATGGACACCGCTATTACGCAGCTGGAATTTCCGATGGTGAAAACATCCAATGCGTCACAGTTTCATAGTTGATGATAACGCTACGGTTGCCGTACTTATATTCTCTTTCCATGCATAAAGGCAACGAACGCCATCCATGGGTCCGGTAAAGTACCCACCTTAATGCCATACAATGACACACTAACCTGACCATAATATGCAACTGTCAAGTTCGCATGAATACACAGCAATACGTACTCGTGCGTATGTGTGCTATACATACATAAAATTATTTCCATCCCTATTCATAACTTCTCTAAATTGCTTATTTATCACAATGTGATTGCATATGCTTCATACAATTCATACATTTACGTACCTTAAAAATTTCAGCTAATGTTTATTATGTTAATTAGGTAATGTTATCCATGAAACGCGCATCTCAACGACGCTAAGCACTATATTTCAACACGTACAATCACATAGACCGGTTCATCTGTATAATCAGTAGCAAGGTTTTCTCCAGTACATTACAATTCATTATCAACTATAATATTGCAAGGTATACTCAGATGTACATTTCAATAAATATCCTTAAATGTGTGTATTTTTAACACATGTGCCAATGCATTAACTTATGTGTTACGTTTGCAATCATATATATGTATAGGTAAAACATTGGCGGGCGGAGGCTGGTGGTGGCTAGATGCTGACGGATGGACTACCCACCGCTGCTCATGTCCTGGGCGCCTCCTCGTGGCGACCGCTGGGTGGGAGTTGGCTTTCGCCCTTCTTCATGCTAAGATCCAGGACACCAGTCCGCATGAGTCAGTGAACTGACCACGTGCTAGACCCGCTGCATTTTGGGGGTTCATTTAATCGAAGGCTTTGGCTGAGGACCCGAGTTGTGCTCTTGTCAGGTGTGGGCGCCCTGCCAGTATCTTAGTCCATCCTCTTCGGAGGTTAGGAAGTGCTCGATGGCCCGTAAAACCTAGCCATGGGAGACAACATGTCTACGGGTTATAAGCTCACAGCTCGGTAGGCGTAGAGCACGAGTGCCACGCATTGTCTCAACGGTGGGAGGGCACCACCGGGTGTTCAATGGTTTGCTACTGCCCGCCTCAAGCCAGGCAGCCCCTGGTCAACTTGGTGCAAACCTGCCAAACCCCACCTGCGTCTGGTCGTGGTCGCAGTTGTTTCCTATTAGGGCCGCAAAACATATTTAAATCGTTCCAGCACCTCAAAGGCTGCTTGTGACGGCCGTCAAGCAGATCCCAATCTGTCTCTGCAATCACATTCCCGAGCTGGACCTGCTCCCCACTGCATTGTGGATCAGGCTATTGAGCCCAAGGTTCCGGGCGGAGTCCCTCAAGCAAACCTCCAAATCACCCACTGCCTTGTGGGTAAGGCTCTTGAGCCAAATCCTCCGGGTGAAGACCCTCAAGCAAACCTCCGAAGCACAACGACCATCTCACGTGCGATTGCCCACCAATGCAATCGTATGCCTGCTTGCAAAGCACTCAGCATGGGGTGCTGGAACTTGCGCACACTACTGGACCGGAGCTCCAGCGGGCGCCCGGAGCGACGCACTGCACTGATCGCGATGGAGCTGGCGCGTTACCACATGGATATTGCGGCGCTCAGTGAAACCCGGCTCGCTGAGCAAAGTAAGTTGCATGAAGCAGGTGCTGGCTGCACATTCTGCTGGGTGGGCAACGCCGCCTCAGCACCACGTGACCATGGGGTCAGCTTTGCAATATCCGCTCGCCTCCATGCCCAGCTGGTGGGTGAACCAACAGGCATCAGCGCGCGACTGATGACTGTTCGACTACGACTCGGTAGGGATAAGTTTGCCAATTTTATAAGCACCTACGGTCCGACCAGGTCTTATCCTGATGACACGCGTGATCGATTCCACACTCAGCTATCCTCCGTGATATGGTCTGGGCCGAGGGGCGACAGAATATTTCTGCTGGGTGATTTCAACGCGCGCATTGGGCGTGATGCATCGGTGTGAACAGATGTTATCGAGCTGCATGGCATTGGTTCAGCGAATGCGAACGGTGACAGGCTGCCCTCACTGTGCGCTACTCACGGCCTGACGATCACGAACACCCGGTTTGCAATGAGTGCGAGTGATGTATTAACTTGGACGCGCCCGTGGAGTAGTCACGCTCACCTGCTGGACTATGTCATCGTACATCAGCGTGATATGCGTGAAGTGCGCATGATATATGTACTGCGTGGAGCTGAGTTTGGCACTGCTCACAAATTGGTGCGGACCAAACTGTACACGTATTTTCGTAATTCTCTGTATTGCACGTCCGCTGTGAATCGGCGTAAACTTAACATTCTCTCCCTCCGTACCGACTCGAAACGTACTGAGCTGGAGAAGGCGATGGATGCACGCCTGTGTGATGTGGGCGACGTGTAGCACCACATTGGCGACCACTTGCCAACTGCTGCCGAAGAGACCACATAGCGCGCAAACTGTAAGCGGCCTGATTGGTTTGATGAGAACAGTGCGACGATTGGCGCATTGGTGCCGTAGAAGAATGCAGCATTTGCTGCACATGTGGCAGACCCCAGTGACTTAGGGAATAATAGTCAGTTTCCTAAACTTCGACGGCGACCGACCCGAGAGTTCCGTCGCACAAAATATGCATGGTGGACGGAGAAGGCGAAGCTGAGGAAATGCTACGCCGGACGCTGCCAACACAAGGATTTCTTTTACTCCTTGAAGGTAGTGTATGGACCGAGATTGGAGCAGCTGAGGACGCTGCTCGATGGTTTTTCAGGCGCTACCTGCACACAGACTGCAGACATAACGTAGATCTGGCGAAAACCCTTTGTCTGTCTCTTGAACAATTGTTCAGAGAGGATCGACTGTCCTAACTTGAACTGGTTGAAGCAGCACGATGTGAAGGCGAGTCTGGTGGACACGCCGATACTGGATGGGAAGCAGAAAGCACTTGCTAAGCTGCGAAATTGTAAGTATGCCGCAGTCGACAGGATCTCGCCTGAAGTATTGAAAGATGACGGACCTGCGGTAGTGAGTGCGCTGCACCACTTGGTGCAACGCGTATGGATTGAGGAGGAGGTGCCTGCTAAGCTGAAAGACGTCCTTGTGCTACCACTGTACAAGGGTAAAGGAAACAAGCAATGTTGCACGAATTATCCTGGCAGCAACTTGCTGAGTTGTGTGGGCAAGGTGCTTGCCCGGATCCTGCTCAACCGCATCGTCAGTCGGGTTGTGGAACCTAACGTGACGGAACAGCAGTGTGGATTTTGTTCGGGTCGCAGCACTATGAATATGGTGTATGCGGCTGTCAGTTGCAGGATAAGTGCAGAGAGCGACACCAGCCGTTGTACTGGATTTTTGTTGATTTTACCAAGGCACTTGATACGGTGAATCGTGAGGCATTGTGGCTGGTGTTGGGTAAGTTTGGTTACCCGGCGTAAGTTTGTACGTTTAATTGTTTGTCTGCACAGTTCTATTCGAGCGAGGGTGCAGCTGAATGGAGAGACCTCGGACGACTCTTCAGTTGTCGCTAATGTGAAGCAAAGCTGTGTCTTAGCTCCTGCGCTGTTTAGTATATACCTTCATGCAATTATCCCTTGTGCTTTTGATGTAGGTTGTGCTTACGGTGTTCGCGAGGAGCACCGTATTGATGTTGGGTTGCGAACCATCCGTCGTTTCGGTGCGAGAATTCTAGTCTGTGAGACAACTATGCGTATGTTGCCGTTTGCTGACGACTGTGCGTTGTTTGCACACAGCGCGGATGAGTTGCTGCATGTGACTAGTGCCTTGGCTTTGACACCGGCCAAATTCGGGCTCACCATCAACACAAGCAAAACGGTCTCTCTTGCAGCCTTCACCTGAGGTGCAATCTTCAATATTGCCGCAAATCAGCATTGGCGCTGAAGTATTGAAAACAATAACCCGCTTCTGCCACCTTTGGAGTGTGATGTCGACTAATCAGCAGATACACAGTGAGCTTCGCATCCGCCTGTCGAAGGCATCGGCGGCATTCGGGAAGCTTGAGTACCGAGTGTGGAACCACCACCACCTTAGCATTGGCACGAAGCTGATGGTGTACAAATCCATGGTGCTGTCCTTGCTTCTATACGGCAGTAAAAAATTGGACAATGTACCGGCGGGATGTGCGATATCGAGCGGTTCCACCAGCAGTCTTTGCGACGGAATTTGCGCATCGGTTGAGGCGACAGAGTTGCTGACACGGAAGTGTCGCGACATAGTGGAATGTATACAGTGGACTGCATCCGTTTGCTGAGACAACTGAAGCGGTTTGGTCATGTAAGCCGTATGGATTCAACGCGGATACCGAAACAACTCTTATACGGTCAGCTGAGTATTGGGAAGAGGCATGTGGGGAAACCAAAGTTACGTTACCAGGACATGATCAAAATGAGCCTCTCACGTTCTAGTCTTGATTGCAGATCATGGGAATCGAATGCGGTTGATCGGCATACATGGCGCGACGTGATCACGAAGGCATTTGCCGAAGTGCGAGGGAATCACCTTATACATAAACAAAAGAAGCGGCAAGTGCGGAAGCGGCAAGCACCGATGGGTTGTACTCCATCGAAGTCGTGCGCGTGGTGTTTTAGCACATGCGGTCGCTAGTGCCTGAGTCAGGCAGGCCTAGTGAGCCTTGAGCGAGGCCACTCAGGACCACTACCGAAGCGACGATGGGTCCTGCAGAGGAGGTAGGCAGAACCAGCGCAGCGTTTGTAGGTACGCTGCATTCGCTTTACTAACGGCGTGCTTACATGCTAAGTCTCTATATTTCAGGTGTTGGGTTTTCAATTTTGTCCTAATGCTTTTCTTCTCATATAAATATCTACTAGTACGCTCTTTTATACATTTGCACACCTCGCTTAAGCCAATTGTAGTTAATTTCACTAAAATTTTTGTGTTTGTGTCACTTCAGTAAAATATATTTTCTAACCTCGTCAACTTATTTCGGACCATTTTAACGACTTATTTCGTATGCTTAAGTTACCTTATGCATTACTCGATTTATTTTATTTGTTATCTTTCTCTCAAGTGATTGCCTGTTGCTTGCTATCCCCGGTGTGGCTGCGCTTGATGTGCAGGTTGACAAGGTGCCTACCTGCCTATTACCCACTACCTCGTCCATACTGGCTCCAGCAGACAGGACGGGACAGGATGCACGGTTCTTGAGGCCGTGTTATGATTAAAGAGTGGTTCCATGCCCTTAGGGTGGAGCCGACTACGGTCTAGCCACCGCCTTTTGTGTGCTTCATTCCCCAAATACAGCGTGCTTGTGTTTGCCTTGAAGGAGTGTGGGCCGGCTCCGTTGATGAAAATTGGCTCCCATCCACATGCCTCCCGGTCTTGTTCATTCGGGCTTACACTGGATATGGGTGTGTGATGGTAGCTGTGGGTGGTGAAGCGCAAGCCATCCATGGTCCCTCCGTAGGCGCAGGCGTTCTGTGGCTGGCCACAGTGACAGGCAAATCAGAAACCGGATGCCACCAACCATGTATAACATCACACTTGTCCATACAGCCTTTCAATTTATACGAATACACTCAAAGGTTCGTGCTTCCAAATTTTCATGCAGTCTTTTATGCAATATTTTACAAACTATTTCGATTCCCATTTACAGTACCACTGTTAATGGGACATACACGTAAGGACAAGCACAGCAGAGTACAATCAAACGTGTCATTGCCAACTATAAGTTTTTGTTGCCGTGCACCAATAAACCGACCTACGCTTCCCTCCCTTTGCAAGCATTACTGTTTCATTTTCAAACTGAACTTAATGTACCTATTTTGTATACTTTTTATATTTTTAAGAGAATTACGAACCATTTTAGCTAATCTAATATATCACACATAGATGCTTTTAGGGTATCTAGACCTGATGAAATATAACCTTTTGCTTTTATCTTGCACAATTTCACCATAGTTTCCTAGATCCATAGATCAGTTGTACCTCAAGGCATCACCCAGATTTTGGAATCCCGAGTATTGTTAAGCGGTCCCTTCCCGATCAAGCTGGGACTTTCGCCATTGACTGTGTCAGCAAGTGTGTAGTCACCTGGAGATTCCCCCGTTGGACTGTGTAAACTGTTCTAAAATATATTAAAATTATAGATTTGTTATGTATTAGGGAATTAGGGGGTTTGCCTGTTAGAACGTTGTTTCCGTTTGTTGGAAACACGAACACGACTCGACTGTGAACGACGCTCTGTCTACGCTCTCGACGCCAACTACATTCTCCCTAGCTAGCTCTATTCTGGTGCCCTACTTTTTGGCATTAGCCAACTCTCCTCCCGTCCAATAAAATTTTCCCTAGCCTAATTTGTGTATTCTATTTATTGCATTTTGTTGGCCATCTGGTTTTGTACGGCATATATAGTGCACGATCATCGCGCTATAATTGTACGAATCGTTTCCAAACCGTCGGCAGTAATAGCAACTACTGCGTGGCTGCTTGAATGGGTTGTGCTCAGGACGTCGATGGTTGTGTGTTTTTACTTGTTGTCACCGAAACCCAGGTCGGCTGCTGGATCTTGGAGAACCTTTGCTTCGTACTGTATCCACCGGTCGGCTATGCTCTTGGTACGCATGTGTGCTCTCACACGAGCGAAAATTACTTATTGCCGACCGGCGACTATGCTCAACGCCTCCTCGGGTCCAGCTGGCTGTTGCTCCGGCAGCTCTTTAAGGGTGTCACGGTCCTTAGTTCGTTCCCAGTATGACTTGTAGAAAAAGCGTTCGTCCCGGATTTTGTTGTCTTCACCCGGATAACAGCACAATGCCCATCGCCGTAACACTCCCTGCTTTGGTGGCGTCCGTGAAAATGTCGACGATGCTCCTACAGGTATAGGGAGGGTGACAGCATCGACCAGAGTCGGCTGAACGTTGAATCGTCGACGGTGGCACATGCGTTCACGATTGAAGACGAAATATCATAAACCTCGCTGGCTAGGATGCGTAACAGAGCAGGTGTTCTCTCTTCTACAGGAAGCCGCGTGACATACCAACGAGCCAGTAGTTCCCAATGGTCGTAGTAGCCACCGAGGTGAAACTTCTCCGGGGGCGGTGATGGTGGCGTCTACGTTACGCGAACTCGTTCAGTATAGACAAAGTGTGTTTAGAACTCCGAACATGGCCGAAAGCAACCGCACAAAGAGAGACGGCTCAGGCAACTCTTTGCCCGGAACGTTTTCCGTGACTCTTCCAGTGGCGGAGCGGGGGTTTATGTCCTTGTTCATAACGGCACTGAGACCAAACATAATCGCAAAAAAGCAACAACGTTAATGTAGGACAGAAAAACGGATACAGAAAATCAGCTCGAAAACTACCAGGGTCGTCAAATATCTAATATGCGTCCGGCCGAGGATTCCGAGTTCCTACTCATTCACTGAGGTACCCACCCGGCACACCTGACGAGAAATCGTTTCTTTTCGTCAGGAGTTCGTCATACCATGGCAGTTGACATAATCCAATACACCACAAATGTCATGCAAACGTGAGAACAACTAGAACATAATTGGTATTATGTTACAATAACAGTTTATAATTAAGCTGGTAGGTCAATACTTACTTGTTGGAGAGGGCGATTGCTGTTTAAGTGTACCGGCTATCTAACTTTAATCGAGGCGGACACTTAATCGCGGAAGGCTTCACTCGTCGTGAGCGTTTTGTTGCTGGTTAGATACGCACAGTCATTATGCGTGAGTTCATTTGGTACAGTGTTATCGCCGAGTTTCATATGCTTAGCTGTAATAAATATATCGTTATGAATTTCAGGGAAACCTACCGCACTTGCTCTCGCATTTTGCCTTGCAAAAGGATGTTCAAACGAACGTCGCAGCGGAAGTTTTTCTACTCCTAGCAATACCTGCCCCGGCAACAGCTTTCGTAGATGCGGCGACTAATACTTCCCCTTCATTCAACCTAGGAAGGTAACCGGTGTACACTATTTCTTAGTTACATATATATATGAGGAATACTTGGCCCATTTACCTTACTTAGTGGACAGTCCTCGTAGTGTGCGTCCCTCCTTAGGTGAGCGTTTCTTACGTTACCCGTATTGTATTGGGGACCATGGTTCACCCATGGCGGATACATCGCGGCCGTTCATGAGGAACTCTCTTTGGAAACCCGTGATGCTACTTTTCGGCGGGGGTCGTGCCAATGGGTAGGGAATTGCAAACCGCCTAGTACATCTATGAACAGCTTGCTGCATCGGCTGAATCCGCTTTTACTAGGACTACCAAAAGATTACAGAACATTTATGCGAACTCCTAACTCCACTGAAACTGTTGCAGTGTCAAACGATACGCACGGGCAGTTGGGTTTGTGTATTGGTTTGAGGAACGTTCTACGCGGGGAATGCATCGCTTCCAGTGATTGTATTTGTATCCAATACACATTGAAGGATTTACGCCTTTTCGATCATACAAGTTTCACATTTGGCCCATCACGTGCCTTGTTATTTCCCCGTAACCACACTCCACTTCATCATCGGTTTCTACGCTGGTGACTTCAAGCCGGGCAGCGTCCATGATTTCCTTGCTCCAACCGTCAATAAGTTAATGGAGGCAATATCTCTTGGATGGCCCCTGAGAGGATGTGATTCCCCGCTCACAGTCGATTTAAAAGCTGTTATGTTTGTGACGCACCAGCACGTGCATTTGTGAAGCGGATGAGTATCACTCAGGATATAGCAGTTGTAACAAGTGTGGACAACATCGCACGTACGTTGAAGGTAAAGTAACTTTTCCGGAAACTGAATGCCGTGAGCGAACGGATCCGTCATTTCGTTCTAAACGACTAGCAGAAAAATCTCCTTTCGAGTACCTAGCGATTGTCATGATAGCAGGATCACATGCACTTCGTGTGTTTGGGTGTGTTGCGTCGCATGGTATCTGCATGGGGACAATCATATTTTAAACGGCGTTGTTTCCTTGAGGGTGAAGGTATGTACACTCTTAATGAGCTTCTGAAAGGAATAGATGGTTGTTGGCCAAGCGACTTTCGCAGGCGTTTCCGTAGTGTGGAGCGCTTACGGTGCTGGAAGGCATCGGAGTTTAGCAATTTCCTGTTGTATACCGGGCCTGCTGTGTTGCAGTATGTTCTAAAGCCTCTTTACTACCAGAATTTCCTAGCTTTGCACCTTGGAATTCGCCTGTTATGCCATCCGGTGTTCCACATAAAGCATATAGACGTTGCGAAAGATGCGTTGAATGTACTTGTGCGTAATTACTACGATTTATACGGTTAGGCAGAAATGACTTTCAGTGTGCATTCATTAGTACACCTGGTCAAGGAGTTGAAAATACATAGTGTGGTGGACAACTTTTCCGCATTTCCATTTGATTCTCACCTTTTTGTGTTGAAAAATTTCCTTCACAATGCCGTCGGTCCCACGGGGCAACTGGCGAGCAGGTGTTTGGTAATGTCCGCTAAGCCCCCTCTTTCTTCCAGTTTGGCTAAAAAGGTGTGGAGTTGCAATGGCGCTGTACAATAATGAGGTGTCTTTCGCCGCCAGCGGTTCCATGTATACTCCCTTTAGCCTCGACAACTTAACTGTCGTAAGCCAAACCTCTTATGTTTTCTGCTCAGTAAGGAACACGGGCGACAGGGTGGTAGACATCATCTGCCAGACCTTCGACAAGCTGTACGACCTACACAAATTCGGCTTGCAATCATCGGAGATAGGCATTTATGTAGGTTTTGGCTTACAACCAAATGTCTGCGAACTGCTGCTACAGGAGCTTGATTGCAAGTGCATGTGCACTAAAGTTGCACGAAAAAATGTTATCATTCCCATATTGTACACCTTTCGCCCCTAGACCACCCGCGCATTTGTATTTTTGCACCGTCTACTGCAACCTTACTTAATATCGCCTTTAATATCAGAAACGCTGCCCTCTTTTTCTGTGTATTTCGTTTCCATGTTCCTTGCATTTCCAACGTAATAACTTTTTAGCAGACCGTGTCCCAACCGCAGTACTACGTGGCAGTCTTATGGACGGAAAGTGGTTCGGGGTCACCGTTATTAGCAGTTAGTGGCGGCAGAACTACAGCACGGCGGATACAATAAAGCGGCCAAGCATCACCAAACACCCGCACCTGATGACCGCTTGCACCCTGTTCGGGTGATTATGCAGACAGGTTTGTTGTGCTTGGCGAATTCGTTTCGCAGAAGACTATCTGTTTGCACACTCTGCGTCTCTTGCGTATAGAGCCCGGTCCTTTACGGATGACACGGATGACACAGTGTCAGTGGGCACACCACGCACACGTATCCGGTATTTTCATTTCCTATTATTTAATTACCATTCTAAGAGGCGACCTGCCAGGCTACTTTCCGACAGTGAGGGGAAGAATCCCGCGCACAACCTCAAAAATACCTGCCTGCCGACGGCACATATGGCTCTGCACCATCAGCAGGAGTGTTTGCCTCGGCGTCGGAATCAGTTGACACCATCTACCAACCCGTTTTATCACGCAGCTACACCTCCCCTGCCCAAACTACTTCTAAGTCGGGAGGCGGAAGCGCACTGGCTGCAGAGGTAGACTTTAAAACTATTGGCAAGGTACTGGTAGTCCACTACAAAACCGTTCACCTCAGGAAGTAATGCGGCTTTCCGCTCGCCTTCTGTAACAACCGTAAAGCCCCCTGACAGTAAGCTTTTTCCGGTTTTACTACTTTGCAGTTGCCAACGTTGCAGACCTATTCATGACTTAACAAAGACATCAAGGGTTTTAAAAAGTCGCTAGCGATTATACGGGGTGCGTTTTTCAATCTCAATGCCAGAAGGCGTCTTTCCGGTAGGTATTACTTACCCTTGGGCTCGCCTGGTTGAAAAATGTAGGACACGCTGAAATCGCTGACAGAGGCCTTGCGACAATTGCGACAGCAAAGTAACCCGAACTTAACATACCCGTTCACCACGGTGGATGCCTTGCATGTATATCATGCCTCACTGCTGGAGGAAAATCGTCGAGATGCTCTGGTAAGCAGCACAGATTCTTCCTTAACCGCCTACATGGCGATAATGTTCATCACGCCGCTCCTAACTTGTCCGCAATATTATATCGAGGTGTTGGAGCGGAAATCTATTTCTCCAGTGCCCGATGTAGTTACGCTTTCAGGAAAACGATGTTGTACTACGTCATACACAGTAAGTTATTATCATTTAAAGTGAGGTACTTCACAGCAACTATATTGACTCGTTTTGCCGTATGTGGCGTTTCTCCCGAATTAGTGGCCAAGGCAGTAAAGAAATGATTGCACACCGTGAGACACAATACGACACCACAACCTATGGGCACAACGCTGACTTCCACGGATGAAGTAATAAAAGGCAATAGTATGATCGATTATTGATTTCCAGGTTGCAGAAGTGGTTTGCCTGGACAAACTGAACACGCAGTCTTGATACTCAAGTACTTATTTGCAGCTGCATATTGCATGCGTATATATGCATATATATTCGTTTGCTTGCTTTTGCAGATTTGTTTTCCAAACCTACAACCTCGGTAATCCTGTGAAAAAGCGTGAGTTGCGACCATCCGTACCCCGTCTAGGGGAGCAATGGAACAGTTTTCCATGTAGACGAGGTTTAGGTCCAGCCCGCAACTTTACAACTGCTTGCAAGACATGTGTGCCCTAATAGCAGTAAGCGGCGCTGAGGAAGGATAGTTTTCCATCTTAAAGCCTGCAACCAGGTTAGGTGTACCCGTGGGGAACTGTACGGCACTTCCGGGAAGGGAAGCACCGCGGCCGCGTAAAGCAATCAGCTGTTTCCTCACCCGGCTGGATCCTTAAGCAGCTGTTTAAGGTAGTCAGGTGACCAGCGTGCTGATTGGCGCCGACCACCTTCAAAAATTCGTAAGGTCACATGAGGGCGTTTCAGGACAAATGGACGATTATTTGACGATGGCGGCTAAGGGCCCTGTGCTGATGAAATTACAGCAGTTCTTAATTCAGCCGTCAGCATATGCTGGAAGGGTAGTAATGGACCTTTGGAGCTGAAAAGCAAAGATGCTCCGTAGGCATCTGGATAAGGCTATCACAATCACCTATTGAGGGATCGGGGTTATTAGTAAGATGCGGATATCGCTAGCTGGCAAGCAGGCAGGGACAGACAACAGCTAGATAGACTGTCGGGTTTAAAGTGCCCGGTGTAAGGTCGGGAAGTAGGGGGATGAACAGATCAGATCAAGCGCCAAGGACGACACAGGCTTCCGCCTAACCAGCGTCCAGCTCCTTGTTCAAGTAAGTGAACCAGAGCCCGCGGCATTACGACCTTTGTTCGCCTCTCCTTGCTTCTGCGAAAAGAAGTGAAGCAAGCACACGAGAGATCCCTGCATTTGCAGGGATCAACATCAAATAGCAATGCTACTATATTTAAATCATACTACATTAATACCGGAAAAAGATCCAAGCGGCACTTACCCAAACCCGCTTTGAATGCTGCTACAGGTTCGTAACCCGCTAACTCAGAAGGTAGTTTATTCTAGCTGCGAACCACACGGTTCGCGAGGAGCTTCGCTGTGTTGTCCAATCTAGCCCTCCGTTGCTTGAGCTACAATCGATACGCACGCAACTGCTCAGATGAGGCTAGCTCAAAACAGTCAGTAGGCCTGATGACACTGCTGGCCTTTCACGATCTTAAACGTTTCCACCAGATTGACTCTCATCCTACACAGTTCCAGGGAAAACGACCCCAAGCTCTTTAGGCCATCTTCACACGACTTTGCACGTTGGCTTTCAACCATACTGGTTGCCAGTTTTTGTATCTTTTCATGCAAACGACATCATCACGGAGATTAGTAGAGCAAGCCTGAACACTGTACCAGATATGGCCTAGCCCCTGCTTTGTACATTGGCGGGGAAAGTGACTTCGTGGTACACAGTTCGCTCCTGAGTCGAAACAGCTCTTATCGCGCTTTCTTGGCAACATATCAACATTGCGCCGAAAGCTTAGGACTTCTTGCTATGACTACTCCTAAATCAAGTACCTGGTGCACTGTAAAGTGAAAGACTCAGAGGAAGTATGCACCGCAATCCGCCTCTACTATTGGTCAACGACCTGCGCTTGTTGATATTTCCAGGAAACTACCATTGCTTCGATCAGTTAACCACACTGCTAATATCGTTCGTCGGTGTTGCTGGGTTGCTTCTGCCGACCGGCGTTAAGTCGTCTACAGAAATATAGCCGGAGTCATCAAGAAAAGGGACCAGGTCGTTTATAAACCTAAGAAACAATAATGGACCAAGTACCGCTCCTTGGGGCTTGCCAATGTAGACCATGTTCATACGAGAATTTCAATCCCCGAGTCTAACTAGAAACGCTCTCCCAGGTAGGAATTCCGACACCCAAGACAGAAGTGTATAGTGCAATCTAAACTGTAAATTACTCCAGTAATAAACGATGAATTATTGAGTCGAAATCCTTATTAAAGTCCAGGTAGTACACTTGTAGTGTACCGGAAAACACACTTTTCAATATTTTGCGACATTGGATTTTACAGTTTGTTTTAACCTACAAAATGTCCACTGGTTTTACTGACTGCCCTTCCGTTGAAAAGGTATACGTTGGGTTCAGCCGCATCCAATTTCTATACTGTCCTGTATTTGACACGTCTCTTACGTGTCATTGGTTACCGACTAGTATCCCATGCTCGGCCCGACAACTGGTGACCCCTGTCAGGGACACGCCTGCCTTCATTTTGAATTTTCATTCTTGGGAGCTCGTTCCACTGAATTTGTGATTCATTGCTTCTGCTCCTATTGTTTTCTCACTTACCACAGGGTTATCTGCTTTTTGCAATGGACTATCTAGTGGATGAGCATTCTCCATAAGCAGATAACGCAGCCGAGCCTGTCGTGGTCAATTCTGTTGCGTTAGCCCCTCCCCTTTTTGGGAGAATGATCCTTCGTTATGGATTTTGCACCTAAAAAACCCTATTTTTACATTCGTAGGACTCCCTCTGAGTTCGCCATGTTTAATCAGCTAATATCTCGCCTACCTCAAAGTATATCCTCGCAGGTGAGAGAGCTTGATTTTACCCCCTCTAGTATTGAAATACTGTGCTCTTAAACAGGCTGTTATTCAGCGAATCCCGCCTTTTGAAAAGGTCCGACTGCAGCAACTATTTACTGACCTGCAACTAGGAGATAGGATGAGCTCAACGTTGTTGCGCGAAATGCAACAGCTCATCGGCAAGTCCAGCCTGGACGTAGGGGTTCTTCGCGAGCTGTAGATGCAACGCCTTCCTGAACACACTAAGGATATTCTTACAGTAGCAAGTGACTTGCCAATCACAGCAATTGCAGATGTGGCAAAACGCGTCATCGAACGGTACCAGCCAGAGACTGAAACCAAAGCACCCAAGCAGCTTTGTACTGGCGCAACCACGCCGAGACCCGCGACTAGCCAGCTGTCGGCAATAGACGCATTATCATTGCAAATGGCGTCCCTTCAGCGCAAGATCGAATAACTCTCTTTGAACCGTAAGCACCGCAACCGCGCAGGATCTTCGCCCCGTCACAGAAAGCCTGGTGCCCCAGGTTACTGCTTTACCCCTCGCGTTTCGGTGATATAGCACATAAGTGCGTATAGCCATGTAGCTACTCCGCTACGGCTGATCCGCCACGCCGGCCTGTAATGGCCACGAATGTCTGCAAAGCCCATAGTCCTCACATCTACATTAGGGCTTATGATTCCAAGACTCAGTTCTTAGTTGATACCGAGGCGGAAGTCAGCATCATTCCCCCTATACGAGGTGGAACTCACGCTTCTTTGTCGACAAGCCTCAGTGCCGCCAATGGCACGCCAATAGCCGCCTATGGTCATCGGACGCTTACCCTGGACCTAGGTCTTCGGCACACGTTCCGCTGGGCATTCACCGTCGCCGCAGTCCCTTTTGTCATCAGTGGCATTGGCTTTCTCAGGCATTTCAACCTCTTGGTCGATACGAACCGCCAGACGACAGTCGACACTGCAACGAACCTCAGTTTACGTGGCATCGCCGCCAATAACGCATCTATAACACCGGTCTATGCCTTTCCTCAGACCGCGCCAGACTACGCCGACTGCTTTTCTCAGTATTCGAAGCACGTCCAGCCAAGGAACACAGCTTTGCCCGTGGCAGCCTAAGTCACGCACCACATACGGACGTACAGCCCACCCGTCTCGTGCCGTCTACACCGATTGTCGCCCCAAAAACTAAAGGTAGCTAGGGTGGACTTTGAGCACATGCTTGTACTTGGAATAATCCGCCCTTTCGACAGCCCTTGGTCCCGCCCCTGCAGATGGTCCCCAAGAAATCTGGTGCCTGGCGCCCTTGCGGTGATCATCGCGAACTCAATCGGCTAACCGTCTCAGATAGGTATCCCATCCCACACATGCAGGAACTTACCGCATGCCTCACAGGTAAGACGATCTCAGCAAGATGGAGCTAGTTTGCGCCTATCACCGGATACCTGTAGAAGGAAAGGACCTTCCTAAAACAGCCGTTGTCACTCCTTTTGGCCTGTTTCGACTTTTAGGAATGCTAGTTGGACTGTGCAACGCCGCGCAAACCTTCCAGCGCTTCATCCACGATGTCACTTGTGTCCTGGACGCCGCTTATTCCTACGTCGATGATATGTTAGTAGCCAGTTCTTCGCAACAAGGGCACCTTGAGCATCTTCGAACACTGTTCCAGCGCTGGACCTAACACGGTGTCACAATTAACCCGAATAAGTGCGAATTCGACAAAGCAACGGTAGAATTCCTTGGCCACCCTGTTTCATTGTCTGGGATCGAAGTCCTTCCTGATAAGATCTAGGCAATCAAGGACTTCCCAACTCCGACTTCGTTTGAGCCCTTCCGCCGATTTTGTGGGTTGGTCAGCTACTATCGACGTTTAATGCCGTGCTGCGCCCAGCTCATGCAGCCTCTGACCGACCTACTCAGGAGGAATGAACGTAAGTTCGCTTTCCCTGACACAGCACAGACAGCCTTCGCCATGCTCAAGGTGGCTAGCTCTTCGCTCACTCCGAAGCGACTGCAGCCCTTTCTATTACGACTGATACTTCAGACGTCGCGGTAGAAGCTGCCGCCAACATGTTGTTGGGAAATGACAACCCCTTGGGTTATCCTGCGAGCGTCTGCAGCCAGCGGAATCCCGCCACAGCACCTTTAGCAGAGAACTGCTCGCACATTACCCGGCCATTCGTCACTTCCGGCACACACTCGAAAGCCGCGCTTTCACGGTCTACACTGACCACTGGCTCCTCATTTCCCCTTCTACTCTGCTTGCGACAAATACTCACCACGGAAAACAAGCCACCTAGACTTTGTCACGCAGTTCACTGCTGGCATACGCCATGTCTCAGGTGTCGACCATCCCGTTGCCGACGCTCACTCAAGCGTCAAACTGAAGCTCTAGCTTTTGCCTACCGTCGAACTAGTCTCCATGGCATCGGTTCAGGCTCAAGAGAAAAGCATACAGCGCTCTCTGCAGTCCACTTCGCTGCATGTGCAACATGTTCTTCTACAAATCACGGAATGAACCATTCTCTGTGACACATTCACAGGTTATCCTAGACCCCTCGTGCCCGTCTCCTTCAGACGCACAGACTTTGACGCCCTGCACTCACTAGCACATCCCAGTATCCGTGCATCTTTGAAACTGGTCATGGAAAGTTTCGTTTGGCCACGCGTAAACAAAGATGTTCGTGCCTGGGCTCGCGCCTGCTTACAATGCCAGCGTTCCAAAGTACATTGTCACACCCGCAGTCCAATGAGTCCATTTCCCGCCCTGGAATCTCGCATGTACGTGTAGACCTGGTAGGTCCATTGCCTCCCTCACGCGGATTCGTATGCCTTCCTACGTGTGTCGACAGCTTCGGCAGATGGCCAGAGGCCATTCCCGTAACAGCCTGTACAGCTGAGACTGTTATCCGAGCCTGTTCAGGTCGGTAGGTCTCACACTACGGATGCTTATCCACCGCTACAATTGCCCGTGGAACGCCTTTCGAATCTTCACAATTTGATACGTTCAGCAACTCTTTGGGTGGTTGCTGCTTTCATACCACAGCCTATCACCCAGCAGCCAACGGGTTAGTTGAACGCCTCCATAGGCAGCTTATATACTGGCTTTGCGACTCCACTGACCGTAGATGGAGCCAAAACGTTTCACTTGTACTCTTAGGCATTCGCAGAGGCATCAAGGCTGACTTGCGATGCGCACCAGCAGAACTGGTTTAAGGCACAAAGCTAAAGTTGCCAGGAGGATTCGTTTCACCTCCCGCATCGTCGGGTAAGCCTCCGCATCACTTTGCATTCTCCCTAGCTCAACGCATACATTCACTACGCCCGACTCCTCCCCGCGAGCAAACTAGAGATGTGCAAATGCACAGCAGAGTCTCTACCTGTACTCATGGCTTCCTCCGCACCGACGCAGTGAGGCGCACTCTCCAGCTCTCTACATTAGTCCTTTCAGAGTCTGCAACGGACTCCGAAACTTCATTTCAGAAAACTTGGTAGACGACCGGTTGATGTATTTATGGTGATGCACAACGTTGCTCTTTTGACACGACAGCTTCATCAGGCGAAAGCGAAACGTTGTCCATCTCCATACCTACATTAACCGGTCGTCTACCAAGTTTTCTGAAATGATGACTTCCCTCTCGGTTCCAACTGTGTTCCAAGATATTGAGGACACCGAAACATTTTATTTAGTCCAGTATGGTCCCCGAACAACGGTGTCCATCAACCGCCTTAAAGTGGCTTTCTTAGACGAGCAACTTGCAACCCATCCTGATGCTATCACACGAGCCACTCATGCACGTTTATTGAACTACCCGGCATTTCCATCCGTGTCTGTATCTTCTGTCCTGCATTTTATCTATTACCACTGTTTGCTACATCTTTCCTGTTTTGTATGTGTGTCTACCGAGCATTGTCATTTTCTGAGTTACATTCGTTTTCTTCATTGTCGTTTGTCAATAAGCTTTCTTGTCATTGTAGGCATGCACGGTATTTTCAGAGTCATCCTCGGAAACCACCTTTGGGTGGCCTTGAACAACGTTTCTACACTTTTATATTTCAGCATTGTAGCCACCGACAGATGTCACAAGTAGGCTTCCCAAATGTCTTTTCTTATAACCTCACAGTCAAGCAATAATAAATTTAGCGCCAACAATTATTCATACTACCTGCGTGTTTCGACTTATCGAATGATGTTATTTAATGCACATGATATAACTGTAAGAATATAAAAGCAAAAGTAGTATAGGTAGATTGCATATTAACAGTTTACAGCGACATATTTCAGAAATGATCTTGGCAACGAATAAGTTTCGGCAGTACTCCGTAGAATACCTGTCATTTGGATTTATCGTATCACTTCAAAAGTCGACCTGTGTTTAATTAGTCAAAACAGTTTCAAATGAAGTATGTTACCAGGTAAACTGAGATTTTTTGGAAAGTAAAGGTAATGGCGAAAGCGGGTCTGTGGATTTTTTTGAAAGCTGCAGTATAGCTTCGAAAACCTACCAACTTTAAAGACAATAGGTTCTGACAGGGCAAAAAAAGCAAATGGACTTACGGCGTCTTATAAAATCAGCAAATTGCCAAGATTTGCAGTCCACATAATGTTGGAAAAAATATTAGCTTACCTTCAGTATCAATAATACTGAAGGGGCTGATGTATAGAATCCAGAATAAGCAGTTTAAGCCATTCTGCTCAGCAACTCAACTGTATCTAGGAGAATGGATGAGATGGCTCAGGACATAGAAAGTAGCTGTTACCACAGTCCGGAAAATTTTCGTCACCAGTAGATTAATCTACTTGATCTGATAACTACGCGCTTTTCGCGGCATATATTCGATTCTTCGATGATAATGTAGTAATGGAAGAGATGCTGGTGGCCTGGGTATATAAAACTTATACTAAAGGCCAATCTATATTCGAGGTAGTCAATGGCTATCTGCCTGAAAACTCCATCACCATGCGAAACATAGTTGCAGGTGTAACAGGTGGTGCTACCAAAATGGTCGGAAGATTCATTGCCCATCTAAAAAGTGTCCTCTCTTCTGCTCATACCATTCATAGTGATTCACAGAGCACGTAGTTGCTATGAACGGGGGAGGGCTTTCAAACAATCCAATGTCAACATTTCTAGTAGTAGGTAATAATATCAATCCGCAGCCTTTTCAAGCTAGTTTTTCTAGCAGTTGCGTGAGGAAAACAGAGAAGTTTTGAGGTTCTACTTTTGTATACAGAGGCTAGACGACACTCCAAGGGCAACTGTATCCGCCGTTTTATTGCACGCTGGTACACCATCATCACATTACTTTTCGGAACTGATTATGAAAGAGACCTGTTAACATCTAAGCCAGACATGTTTTATCTTGCTGAAGATTTTGGGGAAATTACATATTACATAGAACTCATAAAGTAAATTGAGTAATCTCATTTCGAGCAAAGATGCCATCATCGATTTCCTTATAAAGCTGGAAGTATATGCGCAAAACATCGGACGTCGGGAATTTCCATCGAATTCAGTTGATTGTTTATGTCAGTCATTTTCAACAACCGGGAAGAAATGAGACAGGTTTTATGACCTGATTGACATGGAAATCCAGACTTGGATTTTGGATTCCTTTGATGTACCGCCTTGCGATTTTGGAACTTAAGCCCAGGAAAGTTTCATGAAGCCTAGAAATAACACACAAGCAACATCCTAATTCACGATAAAGGTTTTTTTGGAAAGTCTGATGTCTCAGACTGTGAGAGACAGCTGAACTATTTTTCCTTACTTTCCCATCCATAGACATAGTTGATTGTGGATTCAGCAGACAGGCTTTTCTAACAACAAATAGAAACAAATTGGAGACCATGGCAAGGGGAGATATCCCACTCTCGCTGTCAAGTTTGGAGCCGGACGTAAGCAAGCTTGCTCAGGGGCAGCAGGTCCAAGGATCGCATTAATACAGTGGGGCGCACGAAATGTCATAACGTTTGTTTTGTTAATTACGCATGTATTTATCATCAAAATATCGCAAAATCAGTGCAGAATTAATTGTATGAGAATGAAAATTTAGGTTAATGTAGTATGTGTCCAATGTGGTCACCGTTTTATTTCACAACCTCTTGAAAGCGATTCTTTACGTTTGTCACAACCTTCCTGCAAGTCCTCCGAAATAAGACGGCACAACTGCATGATGAGAGCCATGAGTTAAGCTGCACTTGCAAGCTTCCTTGTGAAGACATTATCTTTCAAATAGCCCCACAAGAAGAACTCACATGAAGGGACGTCAGGGCTTTGTGGTGACCACTGTCTTCCACATTGGTGATGCTCAGGAAACCGATGGGATATCACATGCCCATCAAACATGTCATATAGGTAATCAACAACAACATTTGCAGTGTGTGGGTGGGCTCCATCTTGAATGAACCATTGAGTTTGTAATGGGAGACTGGTTGCCAAGGTTTCTGGAATAAATCCCCTTCCCAACGTGTCATAATATCTATCATTTTACACCTGTTCAACACTCAATCTGTTATTATGCGCCAGATTGAAAAAAGTGTGGCGCCAAGAAAATATTCCATACTAACTTCTCGTGGCATCTACCGGATTTTCCATAAACCAAAGTGTGCGAATACGAGTTTTCAACATTACATCTACAAGATTACATGTGCACTCAACAAAACAAGTGGTATGACATCTTTTGTGACACTCTGTATCTCGAGAAACATATGGTTACGGAATTATTGCACCTCTTCATTCATGACATGCCTTACAATTAAAAGCAAATAATAAGCAAATACAATCTTCACTATTATTGATGAGTTTTGTGTAAGTACAGACAACTGGTTTGATGTTGCCGCACAGTGAGTGTTATCTGGAAGCTATGAAAGTTAAACAATGGGATTTATAAGGGAAAGAGCAGTGATAACAACAGAAAAAATTCAGCCAGCATAACAAGAGCTATCAATATAACCACTGGAAAGCACACATTTGCGTCTGTTAGGCGTTACAGATTGCTTAAATTGTGGTGATCAAGAGTGAGGGGCATAAGAAATGGAAAGGTTCAAAAGGGGGCCAAGGCTAATTCAACGGTGAGAATGCCAGTTCTAGACCATCGGATACTACTCTCCAAACCGCAGCATTACGAGATCGGGGACCATCTTTTGAGCTGTATTGCTAACTTTCTGCTTCAACGGCAATTAGTGGTCAGAGTTCGGAGTTCTTTATCGGACCCCATACAAGTCGAGTGTGTCTTGCTGCAGTGCTCCGTTCCAGTTCCACGTATGTTTTTGGTGTTTATTAATGACCTTGTACAAGGAATCGCTTCAAACGTTCTAATATTTACCTAGGATATCAAGATTTGGCACAGGATCCAGGTGAACGCCGACCACTGCCTGCTTCAGAGTGACCCGAATATGGTATATCAATGGTCAACTGAAAACTTACTGCATTTCAACGTCAGTAAATGCAACTAACTTTTCATCCGACATCAGATCAGCTACTCATACCGGCTTGGAATGTATGTACTGCAACAATCAACTGTCGAACGCGGCTTGGGTGTTGTGGTTCAAGATGACTTGGATTGCTCCAAACAATCCGAAAAGGCCTCGAAGACTGGAAACCAACACGTCAGGCTGTTGCAACGGACGTTTGGACAAATAAACAGCTCCATATTTCGACAAATGCTCAGTGCGTATGTTCGCCCCCATGTCGAATACGCAATTCAAGCCTGGCATCCATGGCTGAAACACGACTTTAATAACCTGGAGCAGCTAGAACGTCAGGCAACTAAGAAGCTAATTGGACTGTGCACCCTTTCATAGCAGGATAGGCTGCAAAAACAGGGGTATTCAACGGACACTATCGCAGACTACGAAGCGATCTGATTCTGTAAGACCCACATCATGTGTGCTACCCTTTATTGGGACCCAGCATCAATTCAACCCTGAGGGACCACGCATTGAAACCCGCTGTGCAGTATAGCCGTCTGGAGTGCCGCATAAATTTCTTTTCCACTCGCTATGAAGGTTTTCCGGCTTCAATTACTTCCATTCAATGAACGGAAGAAGAAAATTAACGGCGCCCACAATGTGCGGCATACTTGCGTTCAACTGTTACTTCTTCGAAGCAGCTTCTGGCAACGATGTATCCTCAGCATCTCTCTAGGACTACTGCGGCCATTAAAATGCAACTCCCGTATCTAAAATAACAAGGTCCGTAACATCTCGGATCTATGTCGGGTGTTTCGACTACATTGCTTACCAATCACAAAAGCAGTACCTCTGAATATAATCTTCCTTCGCTTGCGTAGCCTACCTTCTACTATCACGGTAACCGAAGTCCCGAGACATCCTTTTACCCACTAAGAATCAGTGGATCTCATATGCTCCTTATGTTCCTCATCATTTCCAAATGCGGGTCATTTAGCGGTGCAGAAAGAGGAAACATACCTTGATGCCACTGAGAATTGCTGTTGCCTTGACCTATTAGACGCCACCCCCCTAAGCTCTACAATGCTGCCGAGTCCAAATGGTCCACAACTCTACGAGCACGTACAGCTCCAACCTATGAACGGCTCGCTGCGCAACCAATAGCCTGGTTCCACGAGTCAACTGTTCTCGTCAGTTCGGAGCAGCAGATCGGTTGGTGTTTAACTGAATGAATCAAACGGCACAGCCTCAGCTGACCCCAATTCTAGCCCCCGGAACCGTTGTCATTCGTCACTTGTAGGAGCATCCGGTAAATCAAACCGATTCATTGGAGCTTTGTTTACAATTTCATCTCAAATTCTTCAGCAGAACAAACCCTTTTTAACTGCTTCTTGGTCCCCGGTACCTCTGTCCTCGTCAACAACCATTTTACTCGCCTACGGTAGTTTTCCTATGATTTATGCCCCAGGTACTCCATATGGTAAGTGGCCTACAACGACATTTGGCGCCACACTGACATAGCTGAAGCTCAAGAACTTAGTTTCCAAGAATGCGGTGGCATGTTTCTTACGAGAACCGACTTATTGCAGTAGATTCACATTATAACACTTACTGCTTGATGTGTCCATCTGCTCATTCTTTCAATTGGAAGTCGCACAAGGACGACGAAATCACCGATTCGAACAGTTTCGGAGTTGTGGGACACAATGAAAAGTACTTCGGCAGCCGCAGAAACTATTACGCATGAGAACTCCTAACAGTCTAACGAAACGCTTATATCATCTAGACCTGCATTTAAAACACGACGGCATGAAAGAAAGTAACATATTCGGCGTTGTACACAACTCGGATTTCCTGTCACACTTCTTGTCACACACAGGTGGGCTCACACTTATTCAATCCAGCGGCATTAGCGCTATTTAATGCGCTCCATCTTTCGGACGTACCTTATGTGCATCACCTACTACCTGTACACAGCAGCTTTCGTACCGGTCCGAGAAAACACAAGCGAGGAATTGTGATTCCCGAGCCACACAGGAACATTTCTGGTCCCAAACGAAATGCGTATATGTAATCTATTCGACGAAATGTGTAGTGTACCGGAAAACGCTGTTTCAGTATTTGTAACATTGGATTTTACGATTGTTTTAGTCTTCAAAACGTCCACTTGTCTTACTGACGGCACATGCATTCACACAAAGCGTTTTGGTGAGTATCCTGCTGCACCGTTTCTCGCTCTGTTTGATTCGCTTCCTCTTTTTGTGGTCTGCACAATATACGTTGGGTTCAGTCGCCTCCAACTTCTATCCGATCCCGCAGTTGACGCGTCTCTTACGTGTCATCGATTACCGACTAGTATCCCAGGCTCCATCCAACAAGTGGTGACCCCGCTCCGGAACACTCCGTCCGCCAGAGTTTTCATTCTGGTGAGCTCGTTCCACTGAATTTGTGATTCATTACTTGTGATAATATTGTTTTCTCACCTACTACATTTTTATTTGCTTTTTGCAATGAATTATCTAGAGGATGAACTATCTCCATACGCGGTGAAGGCCGTTGAACCTGTCATGGTCAATCCTGTTGCGTTAGCTCCTCCACCATTTTTGGAGAATGATCCTTCGTTATGGTTTTTACACCTACAATCCGTTTTTAACATTCGTAGGATTTCTTTTGATTTCGCCCTGTATTAATAGCTAATATCTCGCCTTCCTCAAAGTATATCCGCGCAGGTGAGAGACATCATGTTTTGCTTTCCTCCAGTATTGAAATACGATACTCTTAAACAGGCTATTATTCAGCGAATCACGCCTTCTAACAAGGTCCGTCTGCAGCAACTATTTAGTGATCTGCACCTAAAAGAAAGGATGCCCTCAGCCTTGTTGCGCGAAATGCAACAGCTCATCGGCACGTCCAACATGGACGTAGGGATTCTCCGCGAGCTGTGGATGCAACGCCTTCCTGAAAGCACTCAGGCTATCCTTGTGGTAGCAACTGACTTGCCAATCACAACAAATGCAGATCTGGCAGACCGCGTCATCGAACGGTACCAGCCAGGGACTGAAACCAAAGCACCTAAGCAGCTTTGTGCTGGCGCAACCATACCGACATCCGCAACTAGCTAGCCGTCGGCAATAGACGCATTATCATTGCAAATAGCGTCGTTTCAGCGCCAAATCGAAGAACTCACTTTAAAACGTAAGCACCGCAACCGCTCTGGATCATCGTCCCGTCGCAGAAAACCTGATTCCTCAGGTTAATGCTTTTACCCCTCGCATTTCAGTAATAAAGCCCTTAAGTGCGTACAGTCGTGTAGCTACTCCGCTATAGATGATCCGCCACGCCAGCCTGTAATGGCCACGAACGTCGGCGAAGCCCAAAGTCATCTCATCTACATTAGGGATTATGATTCCGAAACCCAGTTCGTAGTTGATACCGGGGCGGAAGTCAGCGTGATTCCTCCTAAGCCAGGTGAGCCTCTCGCTTCTTTGTCGACAAGCCTCAGTGCCGCCAATGGCACGCCACCTACGGTCACCGGTCGCTTACCCTGGACCTGGGTCTTCGGCGCACGTTCCGATGTGTATTCACCGTCGCTGCAGTCCCTTTGCCATTATTAACATTAACTTTCTCAGGCATTTCGACCTCTTGGTCGATGCGAAACGCCAGATGCTAGCCGAGACTGCAACGAAACTCAGTGTACTTGACATCACCGCAAATATCGCATCCCTAACCCCAGCCTACGCCTTCCCCAAACCTCGGCAGACTACGCCAGCCTCTTCTCCCAATACTCCAAGCTCGTTCAGCCAATGAACACAGCTTTGCTCGTGGCAGACTAAGTCACGCAACACATACGGACGTACGACCCACCCATCTCATGCTGCCCACGCAACCTATCACCCGAGAAACTAAAGGTAGCTAGGGCGGAGTTTGAGCACATGCTTAAACTTGGAATAATCCGCCCTTCTGACAGCCCAGGGTCGTCTCCCCTGCAGATGGTCCCCAAGAAATCTGGTGACTGGCGCCTTTGCGGTGATCCCTGCGCACTCAATCATTCAACCGTCCCAGATAGATATCCCATCCCACACATGCAGGACCTTACCGCATGCCTCACAGGTAAGACGATCTTCAGCAAGATCTATCTGGTTCGCACTTATCACCGGATACTTGTAGAAGAAAATGACATTCCTAAAACAGCCGTTATCACTCCTTTCGGCTTGTTTGAATTTTTAAGAAGGCTATCTGGACTGTGCAATGCCGCGCAAACCTTCCAACACTTCATCCACGATGTCACTCGTGGCCTGGACTTCGCTTATTCCTACCTCGATGATATTTTAGTAGCATCTTCGAACTCTGTTCCAGCGCTTGACCTAACACGGTGTCACAGTCAACCCGAAAAAGTGCGAACTCGGTAAATCAGTGGTAGAATTCCTAGGCCACCTTGTTTCATCGTCTGGTATCGAAATCCTTCCTGATAAGATCCACGCAATCAAGAACTTCTCATTTCCGACTTCGTTAAAGCACCTCCGTCGATTTTGTGGTTTGGTCAACTACTATCGACGTTTCATTCCGCGCTGTGCTTAGCTCATGTAGCCTCTGACCGACCTACTCAGATGGAATGAACGTAAGTTCGCTTTCCCTGACACAGCACAGGCAGCCTTCGCCGAGCTCAAGGATGCTATCTCCAACACAGCCCTCACTCATTCCGAATCAACTGCAACCCTTTCTATTACGACTTATGCCTCAGACGTCGCGGTAGGAGCCGTCCTCCAACAACATGTTGGTGGGTAATGGCAACCCCTTTGGTTCTTCTCTAAGCGCCTGCAGCCAGCGGAATCCTGCCACAGCACCTTTGGCAGAGAACTGCTCGCACATTACCCGGCCATTCGTCACTTCCGGCATACACTCCAAGGCCGCGCTTTCACGGTCTACACTGACCACTAGTCCCTTATATTCGCCTTTAACTCTACTTGCGACAAATATTCACCATGGGAAACAAGACACCGAGACTTTGTCACGCAGTTCACTGCTGACATACGTCATGTCTCAGGTGTCGACAATCCAGTCGCCGACGCTCTCTCACGCGTCAACCACACTCTCCAGTCTTTGCTTAACGTCGAACTTGCCGCCATTGCATCGGCTCAGGCTCAAGACGAAGACATACAGCGCACTCTGCAGTCCACTTCGCTGCATGTGCAACCTGTTCCTCTCCAAACAACGGAAGGAACCATTCTCTGTGACACTTCCACAGGTTGTCCTAGACCCCTCGTGCCCGTCTCCTTCAGACGCATAGTGTTTGACGCACTGCACTCACTATCACATCCTGGCATGCGTGCATCATTAAAATTGGTCACCGAACGTCTCGTTTGGTCACGAGTAAACAAAGATATTCGTACCTGGGCTCGCGCCTGCCTTCAATGCCAGCGCTCCAAAATACATCGTCACACCCGCAGTGCTCTGGGTTCATTCCCTGCCTCGGACTCTCGGTTCTCGCATGTACACTTAGACCTGGTAGGTCCATTGCCTCCTTCACGCGGATTCGTATACATTCTTACATGTGTCGACCGCTTCACCAGATGGCCAAAAGCCATTCCCGTAACAGACTGCACAGCTGAGACGGTTATCCGGGCCTTTGTATATCGTTGGGTCTCGCACTACGGATTCCCATCCACCATTACAACTGACCGTGGAACGGCTTTCGTATCTTCACAATTTGAGACGTTCTGCAACTTTTAGGCCTTCGCCGCATTCATAATACAGCGTACCACCCAGCAACCAACGGGCTAGTTGAACCCTCCCATAGACAGCTTAAATCCTCGCTCTGCGTCTCCTCCGACCCTAGCTGGAGCGGAAACGTTTCGCTCGTACTCTTAGGCATTCGCAACAGCATCAAAGCTGACTTGCAATGTGCACCAGCACCGCTAGTTTACGGCACAACGCTAAAGTTGCCTGGAGAATTCGTTTCACCACCCGCATCGTCGGGTATGCCTACGCCTAACTTTGTGTCCTCCCTAGCTCAACGCATATCTTCACTACGCCCGACTCCGCTCCGTGAACAGACTAGAGATGTGCAAATGCACAGCGGACTCTCGACGTGCACTCACGTCTTCCTACGCACCGATGCAGTGCGGCGCCATCTCCAGCCTCCCTACACTGGTGCTTTCAGAGTTCTGCAACGGACTCCGAAACATTTTACTTTAGACCAGAATGGTCACCGAACAACGAGGTCCATCGACCGCCTCAAAGTGGCTTTCTATGACGAGCCACTTGCAACCCATCCTGATGCCATCGCACAAGCACCCGCACCAGCGGTGATTTCCCAAGCATTGGATATCCCGAAACGCTCCGTTCACCTTGACCCTCAACCTACCCAACCTCAACCACGGGCAACCAACCAACGCGGCAGACAGGTCAAAAGCTTGGTATGTTTTTCCGATTCTGTAAACGTTTACTATTTTCATTAACACACCATTTTCGTCTTTAGTGGTTATCTTTCGTCTTGTTCACAAACGCTTTGCAAAATCGACAAAATCCCAAAACCTTTTGAAAACTTTAAAAGCTCATTTGCTTTTATCATGTATGACAAGTTCCCACTCCGGCGTCAATCCACTTCCACCGACCCTTGCCCACCCCTCTGAGTTTTACCTTGCAGAAACTCAACCGCCGGAACTGCCAAGGCAGCCCTCGAGTGACTCGCTAACCGGCTCAAGGCCACCCCAAGTGACTCGCCAGCCGACCCATGGTCCCCTTCCTGACCCAAGGAACGGTCAGTCGTCCTCGGCTGCAGACAGCCACTAACGGGTTGGTCACCACACACCTGACTAGGCGTTGCTGACCAGTACGCCCGGATTTCTTCGTGGAACGAGGACCATGGACTAAAGTGTGGTGGGGGAGTGACACCTCCCAAGCGCACCGTCGGGTCTGCAGCAAAGGGAAGGTCTTGTCTGTCTTTTTCTGGACTTGCCGGTTGTTTTGCGGTCCGACCAGCCCGGCCCGACGGCCCACCGATGATGCACTCTGGTCCACATGATCCTCATATATAATAACTAACAAAGCCCTGGATCTAGCAAACTCTGCAACACACCCCACTTTGAATGCCCTTGCCCAAGCCCATGCAAATAGCCGCCCCCATCCTGACCTTCCGTTTACACCCACTAACAGCTCCCACAAAGGCTTCCACCACTGTCCCCCATTCGCGGCTCTCACTGAAGTTGAGGTCGTACGGAATAGCTGGTCGCGCTCTCCAGTGAGTGGCAGCTTTCCTGGATGGACGTGAACAGTATATTCGTGTGGGAAGCAGTCGTTCGCTTCGACAAGCTGTACTTCGCGGCATTTCGCAAGGCTCTGTCCTATGTCCGCTGCTTTTCTCAATCTACGTGAATGATTTGCCGGAACAGCTTGAGATACCATCGCTCTTATTGGCTGATAACCTAAAGCTCTGGAATATTGTTGATATCCCTGGAAGTCCTGCGGCTCTTCAACGAGCTCTGGATAGACTCTGGGAATGGTCTGTATTGAGCTTGCTACTCATAAACCGGGCAAAGTGTTCACTGCTGCATATCGGAGCGTCTGCTTCCTCCACAATTTATGTGCTCATTGGGAGTAAACTTTCTCACTTGACTCATTAGGTTGAGCTAGGTGTCGTCCGCTGTTCCACACTACACTCTGGAGACAACTGGAAGAAGGCGGCTAGTAAAGGGTTTTGGATGTTGTTGTTTATCCGTCGTTCTTTCAGGACCCTAACCGCTGATGTGCCTGTGAAGCTCTTCTCAACGTTTGTGCGACCCCACCTAGAATATTCCGTCCAGGCCTGTCTACCATGCCTTGTCCGGGACAAAATGGCACTAGAAAGGGTGTTGCGTGTCGGTACTAGGTTGGTCATGGGATTACGAGGACAAACGTACCCCGAGCGCCTACTTAGTTTGGGGATGCAGTCAATGCGCTATCGAAGGATTAGAGCGGAACTAATCCTAACCTACCGTATTTTGACTGGGTAGGTTGGTCCTGATTTGTCCTGGCTATTTAGTTCTGCTAGATTGTCTGGTCTCCGCGGGCATTGTATGAAGCTGGACAAACCGCGGTCCGATGGAGTTAGTGCGGAGACACGGTTATCGCGTCGAGTCATCGAGCGCTGGAACCCGTTTCCAGAAAATGTTGTCAAGGAAACTACGGTTAAGCGGCTTTAGCGTCAACTAGACGCTCTTCATTGGCAACACGAAACATTTCCTTTTTCCTGATTAATTCCTATCTTCATAGGTCGATTCTATTTTCTTTACTTTTCCTCGCCATTGGTATTATTCTCTTCTTTTAACTGATTTCCCTTACTCCTTTACCTTCGCTTTTGCTTCCTCGCTTACTTACTGCACGTAACTGACATAGCCGGGACAGCTAATGTAAGGAACGTGGGCATTAAATTGGTGGATCAGGGTGTTTTGTTGGGTGTTTTCCTTTTAGACCCACCAAGAAGTCGGAGCACCCTTATCAACTCCTGCATCAACGACCCGCTCAAGAAGGGACACTTACGGGATTCATCCCATCATTCCAGTCCCACTTGAACTTGAACTTGAAATTGCTGCACCGTTTTTGGCTCCAAATTGATTCGCTTTTTATTTTTATAGCCCGCACAATATACGTTGGCTTCGGTCGCCTCCAAATTCTATACTGTCCCGCATTTGACACCTCTGTTACGTACCCTTGCGTACCGACTAGTATCCCAGACTCCGCCCAACACACCACCGGAATCCCGCTATCAAACAATCGAGTGATCTCATCTAGAAAGCATAGCAGGTTAGTGACTTACGACTTATTTTATTGAAACCTTGATGTTATGCTCTAATTAAAAGACGTTCATCCACGTGCTCACAACGGTTTCTTATATGCCATTTTAAGCACTTGAGCAAGACACAGGTGATAGTAACAGGTCTATAGTTAAGGTGCTCCGATTTGAATCCCTATTTGTGGATCGCAACTATGGTGACCTGCTAGAAGTTGTTCAGGAATTCAAGTACCTGGGCAGCTTGATTAGCACCCGTGGGATCAAAGACGAGGTTTCGAACTGCACAGAAAATGCTCCAGGTGCTTTTGCCAACCGCTGCCACCTGTGGCGCAGACGCGACATTACGCTCACCATGAAGGGAGCGTTTATAACGCAACCTTCTGTTCCACTCTCCTATATGGTTGTGAAACCTGGCCCATAGCGTCGACAGACATAAAGAGGCGCGTTACATTCGACCATCGCTGTCCTCGCGGCTTAGCGCATGTCTGGTGGGAGCACCGCGTGAGCATTGAGCGTGTTCGGCGTCAAATAGCTGGTGCAGGAAGAGCGAGTGAACCGTTCAGTATCATTATATCACGCACCAGGCTCCGATGGCTGGGCCACGTGTTGCGCATGCCGGCACACCGAAATCTGCGACGCGCATTGTTTGCGCGCCGGGAGTGCGGTTGCAAGAGGAAGAGGGGAGGCCAAGCGATGACTTGGTCGAAAGAGATGAAAACGCTCACTGCGAAGTTGTCGTCGGTTGGTGCATCCCGACTGCCTGGCTAGGGACCTAAGGACGATGAACACCTTTGGTTGGACACACTTGCTGATTTAGCTAGGAGCCGGCCCCAGTGGCGTTTGCGTTGTGATTTCTTTTGTCCATCCCCTCCTGCTTAGCCTTCCCTCTTAGCACTCTGGCATTCGTTAGGCCTAACATAACTTTTTGCTGCACGATATCCGGCTGTTAGGTTTCTGGAACGATATCATCCGTTACTGAGAACTCAGCCTGCGTGCCACAGTATTTTTTCTTCTACTTGTCGTTTATATTCCGGCACAATAGCTGAGGTGCTTTCACATGCAGCTAACGTGTATACTGATGAAAATGATGAGGTTGCCTTCTTCCAATCTCGTGATAACTTGCATTCCTGAAGCGACAAGTGGAATAGTATTATAACGTAAGGTAACAGGGTTCATCCATGGTTAATGCGGTCGCTGATCCAGGTAATTGAGTAGCTTCAATAGTTTGATAACAGGAGGAGCTATTACGTCGTTCGGACGGTTGCAGATCAGTTACAACATGCCACTACATAGCCAGGACCGCTCGATCCGCGAATAGCGAACGAGAAGTTGGCTGGCTGTGTAGTTTCGGTACAAATTTTTCAAGTACAGATGGGAATGGAAAGATAGGATGGATCCGGTTAGTGTGTTTTCTAGAGCCTGGAGTTGATCCAGGACTTGATAGGGGTGCTCCATCTTCTTGATGGAGCTGGAATGAAAACTGCCGAAACGCACCCTGGTCCACCAATTAATTTCCCACGTTGCATGCATCAGCAGTTCCTGCTATGCCAGTTAGGTGAAGTAAAAAGAGAAGGAAAAGTCGAAGGAAAAGTGTAATGGGAATGAGTTCAAACAAAAGGTTAATAACAATGGTGAGGGAAGTACAGAAAACGGAAGCAAAGTATAAAGGTATGAGTTAGTAAGAAAAAAGAAATATTTCGTGTTGCCACCCGTGAGCATTAAGTTGCGGTTCAAACCTTTTAACCGTATGTTCATGGGCAACATTTCTTGAAAGAGTGTTCCAGCGCAAGATGACTAGACGCGACAACCATGTCTCCTTTAATTCGATCAGACTGTAGTTTGCCCAGCTTCTTACAATGCCCGCGGAGACCAAATAATCCAGCAGCACTAAATAGCCAGGACAAATCAGGGCCAACCTTCCCAGTCAACCTACGGTGGCTTTGGATCAGATCCCCTCTAACCCTTCAATCGTGCATTAAAAGCATCCACAAACCACGTAGGCGTTCTGGGTACCGTTGTCCTCGTAATCCTTTGACCAACCTAGTACCGGCACGCAACAGTCTTCCTAGTGCCATTTTGTCCCGGACAAGGCATAGTGGACGGGCCTTGAGGCAATATTCTAAGCTGGCTTGAACCAACGCTAAGAAAAGCTTCACAGACATCAGCTGTTAGGGTCCCGAAAAAACGACAGATAAAATACAACAGCCGGAACCCTTTACTAACCTTGTAGAGTGGAACAGTGGACGACACTTAGGTCAATCTGATGAGTCAAGTGAAGAAGTTCACTCTCAATGGTCACATAACTTGTGGAGGAAGCAGGCGCTCTGATACGCAGCACTGAATACTTTGCCAGGTTTATGGGCAGCAACCGCAAGATTGACCATTCATAGGGTCTATCCAGAGCCCGTTGAGGAGCCGCGGGACCTCCACTAACATCAATAATATTCCAGAGCTTTAGGTCATCACCAAATAAGGGCGATGGTACCTAAGGCTCCCCGGCAAGTCATCCACGTAGACGGCGAACAGCAGCGGAACAATAACAAAGCTTTATGGAACGCCGCTAATGGCTGCTTGATTAACCAGAAGACTGCTTCCCACACGAATACCCATTTCCTGTCCATCCAGGAAAGCTGGCACACACGGGACAGCGGGACAAGGTATCCTACAATACTTTAGCTTCAGTGAGAGTCGCAAATGGGGGCAGTGTCAAAAGCCTTGGAGATGCCAATGAAGACCAATTTCACTGCATGTCTACTGTCTATGGCGTCGGCGCAGCAAGTTCGTTTGACACGAAAAGGTTTTGCGAAAACCAAGGTTGAGCGACACTAAGCATGTTAAGCTTATTCAAATTGTTCGCCACTGTATCCCATGCTAACCACCACGCTAGTCAAGCTGACTGGGCTGTAATTACCTAGTTGGCCTGTCACCGCACTTAAAAACCGGGCAGACAACAGCATCCTTCCATTCGGTAGGTAGGACACAGCTGCTGAGTGCGTTATGAATCACATAGTAAGAAGTCTACTTGGTTCCGCTGCCACTTCGTGCAGTAATTTTGGATAAGGAGAATCCGGCTTGGAAGTCTTGTTTGGGTTTACTTCATTTAGCATCCGGAGAACTGGAGCCTCAGTTATAGTTACTTCATCCAGTTAAGGGTCCTCAGAGAACATTGAAGCTAATTCTCTGCATAGCGTACTTGTTTCGCCGATAACAGTGCTTGCTTGCTGCTCCTCACGCGCGCATTCCTTGTGCAGTCGCTATGGCCATGGGTCCCACCCCTCGAACCAACGCTGGAATGGTCGAGTTTGAACCAGAGCGTCGTTTAACGTAGACAAAGAACTATTTGGGATTTGTCCAGACGGTATAAGCTAGGCCCTTTTCATACTGAAGCCGGGTCAATCTAAGGTGTAGCTTGCCCTCATTTAGAATTAACAGACACCTGTTAAACGTTCTCCTCGACGGTACTGTTCGATACGTTTGCCAGTTCCTAGATTGCTTCACTAGTAGGCCCTTCCCCGCGGAATTTGTCCACCGGGGCTAAGCTCACCATTCCCTTCTTTTCCCCACTGGGCCGTGGGGTGCAGAAATGTCAACAAGGAGGGCCGTAAGCTTTTCCCAGGCTATAGTGTCAGTCTCAGGGTTCATGGAAGGCAATGGTCTAGCTTTATCTCGCACCGCTTGTAAGTTTGCGACCCAGGTATTCGGATAGCAAACGCTAGTAGCTAAGCAAGGCTTGATTAAGGTACACTGAAAAGAAAAGTAAACGTAATCGCTGGCACCAAGATGCGCGGCGTAAGTAATGTCATTTACAAAATCGTGGTTTACAAGAACAAGATTTAAGCTGGTCAGCTGCTGATTGCTCATGCACCTAATGGGGTGGTCCACGAACTGGTGTAGGTTGGGCGTTAAATCGCCCCGGTTTGGCGGCGGGAGTTTGCGTGCTTCCCTTGCCCTATTAGGCTTATTCTTTTCTGGCCCAGGGGCCGTGACGAGGACCATTTGGGGAGGGTCAAGAATGCCACTCAAGGCATCTGAATCGGTTAGCTCCATGTGAACTCGAGCGTCCGAAAGGATGAACGACTCATCAACAAGTGAACTGTCAGCAAGGGGACAATCCGCTACAGCGTCCTCACTCGCAATACTCATGGATTTCATAACTAAATGCACTTTTAAAGTTGATCAAGACAAGCCCGGCTAACGGCTTCTCAACATCTGTGAACGAGGTTGCCGGTGCTATAAATTCAGCACGAGTGCTAGCATTCTGAGCATAGCATTCACCACATCTAAAAAGAATGAGTACACTGGAGGATGGCATTTTGTACCGGTTGGCTGGGAGGTCGGTACAACTTTCTTCATACCAGCGGCAGCAAACAGCACAATATAAATAAATAAATAAATATTTACTCTCGGTTATGCGAGGCATGCCCGCGAGGGTCTGATCAAACAAGCGCAATTATACAGACATGTCACGGCAATTGTAACAGTGACAATCGGAGGTTGTTCATACGTTCCAATTTGAAACTGTACAAGTAGGACAGAAATAAAAATGAGGAACGCCGACTGCCATGAGTTCGGGCACGTTTGTTTGGGCGCATTCGTACTGCCATAACGTGCAGTAACAATTCAGGCATGAATAGATCAAGAACTAGGACTGATCAATATAAAAGCGCTGGTGAAGAACACGCTCAATCGCGATTACACAGTACGCTGCGTTCATGTGAGTGCAGCGTAAAGAACAATGGTGAATTCGCAGAAAAAGGCGTGGCGCCGAAATATGCGGATAAGAAAATGTCGGGGCGTATCCATCATGGTAGTATACAGTCATGGTCAGCTTGTCAGTGTGAGCTTATTGGCAATGACTTTATTCAGTAGCTAGTCACCTCCGCCACGTCGCAGTGTTGTTAAACGGACATTTGTGGCTTTTTATAGGGCGAACGCTTGCCAGGCGAAAACCCACCACGTCCTGGAACACTGCCATCAATGCATTCGAACGACAAGCTGCAATTCGTAATGCTTCTTATTGACCGATTATCGATTCTGTTAGTCGCAGTCAGGATACACCCATAATTTTTGCTGGCTGATGCATGATGGGGCGAGACTGTACCATCCGTGGGTCCTGTCACTTCCTGACGGAATGGCACGGCTTGTACCGTAGGTAAACTATAAATCGAACATGCTGACATGTTTTGTATTTGTCGTCTGTAGAACCGCGTAAAGTCTCCGAGGGGTATCCAGGAATATGTTGTTGAACCAAATATTAGAGGAATGAGAATGTCCAAACTCAGTCGTTCAGGCCCGAGAAAGCTGCAAGTTGTCCCGAATAATGAACCGGAAATCCTCCCAGGGTAATTTCTCTTGATTGGGGACATTGGCATCCGCGAACCTATGGACTGTAAAAGTAGTGCGGGGAGCTCAATATGTGGTAAGTGAAAAGAATTTCAGTAGTGTAAAGGGCTGAAACCATTTGCTCTTGCCACAGTGAGAGTATTGTGTGTGAAAGTATTGTGTTGGCATATTTCCAAATTACGGGCATAGCACATGCAGGAAAAACTGCCCTCCGGTTAGGTGAAATGACCGAGTTGACACTAAATGTCATCAACTCCGAATAAGAGTTATGTGAAGAAGAGGCGAGATGAACCCAGTTGTTCTGGCCTTAATATAGTGGCATCCATCCAAGATAACAGATAAGTGTTTGGTCCATCCGGTAAGTACCAAGGCAGCGTAATGATTATCCATCCATTTCCAGATAAGGGAATAGTGCGCTTCGTTGAAGTGTTGAGGTCAAGACAGTGGACGTATCCTCGGGTTCTAGCCACCGTTTCTTGGAAATCTCGGAGAGAAAGACAACGAACAAAGCCAATCACACAAACAGGCAACAACGATGCATCCGGAACTCAGAGAAAATGATCAGTCGCAAAAGTGTTTTCACTAATGCACCTCACATTATATGTATCACTATAAACTAAATATCTCATATACATGTGTTCCATAAAAATTTAGATTAGTCGTACCATGAACAGTGACGCCTCAAAGAGCCGCGCGATATCGGGGAGCGAGAGGCCGATCCGAAGGGTTTGGATTAGGCGGTGGCTTGTGACTAAGTCGTTTAATTAAGTAGTGAAGACGAATGGTGAGGATCGAGATTAGGAACGAAATAAACTGATAATAAAGCATGAGCAAGTTCAGCAAAGTTCTCGGGGGAAGCAATGCTTTGGGTATGCAGCACTTAGATCATATACGTCTCAGTAGTTTGGATGAAGTCAGAAATACGGTCAAAAAAGAATAGATTAAGGCAAAGCACAGAGTTGGCCATCCAGTTGAAAACAATCAGAGACCAAGATAAGGAAAAGACAGAGTAGGATTGAGAAAGGCTTTAATTGAAAGAGTGAAAAGTCAAAGAGACTTTCGAGGGACTAAGCAGTCAATTAGGACAGCCGAACTAGGAAAGGTAACGTCTCATAATTTTGTGTGAATTCGGAGTGCAGGGGGCCGATCAAGCGAGGCTCGAGTGGTCAGCGCGTTGGGATTAGGACTTAAAATGAAGACAAGAAAAGGCTGTAAACCATAGAGTGAACAAATCTAGCAGGCCCTAGAGGTAGGGAAAACTTATAGCTGTGTCCGCAAAGACTGTACCGCTGACGTCTCAGTAACAAAAAAGTAATTATAGAAGTTGACAGGTCAAGTGCGGCTAAATCACGGCAAGGCAGTAAAGCTGGCCGTCCGATTAACAAAGGGACTGAAAACAGAAAGCGAGCAAAGAAAAGGTTAGGGTTGGAATGAGAACGGTTTACTTATATAGAGTGGAGGAGCCCACGAGGCTTTCCAGGTGAGGTAAACTAGACGTTGAGTCAGCCGAACCATAGGAATCATTAACTGGCCTTGAACATGCTTGATGCGCGACAAGATGATAGTCGAACGAGCTCTGAGGATTAGCAACAAAACTAGTCCATGGATTGAGGCACCTCTCGTATTCTAGTAGGCAGTTTAGGTTGCAAGCATATCCACTGCACTGTAGGCGCCTTCGGGGAGACCGGATTTTTAGGTACCGTGTATTGGTCGGCAACCTTGGGCGTGATCTAACGAGACCATTCCAACCGGCACAGATGCCAGCGCTTCTTGGGCACCCTCTGAAGCTGCATAAGCCCCGATGCGAAAACGTTCGAGCTGACTCGTTTATCACGCAGGGTCATCGACTCAAGCAACGCACTACCCAGCGAAATCGCATTAGCACCAACGATGAAGGTGACTGAACATCGAATCGATGCTATTGGGTTGCAGTTCAGACATTTCCTTTTGGTTCTTAACTTTACATCCATTTCCTTCGCTTCTCCCACCTTATTACTAGTACTGTATTCTCCACACATTCGCGCTTGTACTACAATTATACTTAATCACATTTTGTTGTTTTCCTTCTCTTAGCTTTCATTTTTCATCAAGTAGCCGGTACAACGGGACCGCTAGTGCAGGCCGCGTAAGTATTGAATGGTTGACCATGACGTCATTCATACGTATTTATTTTGATCCACTCGGTTTCAACTAGAGCCCACGAGCTCTATCCTGGTTAAATGATGTAGTAAAGAGGAAGCACCTATGGAAATTTCCTACCGTTCCTGTCCTCCATTGAATTTGACAAGCCGCAAGCTGCATTTGACTCATCAAATGAAGACCCAAGGGGTTCATCCACCTCGGTTTCCTCCTTGGAAGTAAAGTAAAACTTTTGAGCGTGCTGTCCTTTTGAGGTCGTAGTTGCAAAGGACAGTTTTGGAGCCGTGTTTACAAGTGCCGTGCAAAAACTGAGTATTATCAAACTTCACTTGCTCCAAATAATTTTGGAATACTTTTTACCAGATTACGTCATACCCGTTCTCCGGTACTTAGTAAACGTCGTCCATCTTTTTCGGGTTCAGCCTCTGACTATTTTTCTTGTGTTTTGCAATCCGTTTTGGACATTCTGCTAACCCGTAACGGTTTCTGTAGACTGCCCTACAGGAAACAGCTTGTCGGTTTTACATTTTGATACTTGGTTTAATCTTTGAGAGCGTCGGGTACGTTTCACTGAATACCGGCGCTAATGTGTTTTTGGTTTCGTTGATCGGCGAATCTAATACGGCATGCGGCAGGTTGAGTTGCTCAAAACTCTTGACAGACGAGTCTGGTGGTATATATTGCTAGGCAAGCAACCACTGGTACCATGAGACCTGTACTGGGTTGAGCCCTGA
The DNA here is from genome assembly GCA_944474145.2 of Dicrocoelium dendriticum. Taxonomy (NCBI): domain Eukaryota; kingdom Metazoa; phylum Platyhelminthes; class Trematoda; order Plagiorchiida; family Dicrocoeliidae; genus Dicrocoelium; species Dicrocoelium dendriticum. Next base: position 83,252,935 of record OX104064.1, read on the forward strand.
TCAGTAGGCAATGCTCTCGACTAGCGATAATACGTTGTTCGATTGTCTTCTATGCCGTAGCCGTCAAGCTACGCGTCTTGTGTTCACTGGAGAAGCATCGAGCAGTCGGACTAAGTAACCATCAAACGTGAACATTCCTCACATCTCTTGATCGCAGTGGAGTTACTGATGAAGAAAATGCGAGTCTATTGATGTCGGCTCCTTGGAAGAAGCCAGGTAGGTAATCTTACCTGCTGTCGATGAGAATCCGACTGAGGTGGTGGCTACTGTGTCGTGTGCCCTAACTACCCAGGGTACCCCTAACGATACCTCTGCTGTCATACTGGACGTCGTCCAAGGGGAGATTGGTCTTCTAACCTCTTTATCCAATAAAAGCAAGGCCCCCTCAAAGCCTGAAGGTACTGAACCCATAATTGTATTGGAGGTGGACTATAAAGCTCCAACACCATGCACCTCAGTACCTTTGGCACAGAAACCCGCCGTGTCGACTTCTGCCAAACTCGCAAAGTCTGGATAGGCTAGACCTGTAAGAGAATTGAAGGTAGAACACAAAGCCCAGCCTCAATTACTCCAACTCCTTCGGCGAAAGAACAAGCAGTGTCACCTGCCAAACTTATCGAAACTGGGCTTGAGTAGAAGACACGTAGGGTGAATATGCCTCTTCGCGATGATCCATTTACTGAGAGCAGCGTTATCTTCCGTACCGTTGCTGAATCAGCGCCAGCTCTTCTCAGAGACGCATGCTGGATGACCTCCAGTAGTTCAAGCTCTGCGTCAACAAGACGCTTTCAGCTGGTTCCCCAGTGTCACTAGCAGGAAGCTAACCGGACTGGGGAACGTCCATGTCGATAAGCCAAATCCGCGACCCCGACTACTACGTGTAGTCCTCTCAACCCCGGAGGAACGCAGTGTTAATGCGCTTTGCATTCAAACTCAAGGGTAGTAATGTCAGCTTTCGACGGGACCTCCAAATGGCAGATCGACTAGGTTGAAAGAAGCCACCAAAAGCCTCAAGAGCTGGCAGGCGGCTGATGAGCAAAATCTCCGTCTTGTCGGTTTTCAGGTGGACAGCCGGAAGTCAAATTCTGTCCTACCAGAGCCTCTCCGGTTATCGTTAT
>OX104064.1:83254491-83311313 GCA_944474145.2 Dicrocoelium dendriticum
ACAGCCATCACCGAGTATCCCATAACTGGCTCTATCAAAAAGTTACGCCGGTTCATTGGCATGGTTAACTTCTACCGAAGATTCATTCCGCACTGTTCAGAGTTAGCCCAGCCACTTACCGAACTACTCAAATTAGATGCTAAAACATTCAGCTTTACAGAAGCAGCTAAACACGCGATCAGCGAGCTAAAAACACCAGCTAGCAACTGCCACTCTTCTTGTGTATCTGGATCCTAAGGCCCCGTTAGAGTTAACGGTAGATGCCTCAAATGCAGCCTGTAGGTGGTGGCTTCAACAAAGACAGGGAGGTGAATTGTATCCAAATTGCCATTTTCCTCTAAGAAATTGCAGCCTGCCGAACGACGTTATAGTATGTTCCGCAGAGAACTCTTAGCTACTAATCTCAATCTGCGTCATTTCCGACATTAGTGGAAGGACGTACGTTCACGATATTCACCGATCATAAGCCGTTAACGTATGCACTGCGTTCTGCTTCTGATCGTCTTTTCCCATGGGAAACTAGACAATTAGATTACATTTCGCAATTTACTTCTGATATACGGCCTCTGTCCGGCGCGAATAAAGCCGTAGCAGATGCCTTTCCAAGGGCGGAAAACAATGCTCTATTCGAACATTCCTCCACTGACTTCCAAGAACTAACCACAGCGCGGCATCAGGATAACCAGTTTCTACAACAACTGCAAGAAACCAATCTTCAAGTGAAAGCCATTCCGCCGCCTGGTAGTTCGGATGTTCTGATGGGTGATCTTTCGACAGGAAAACCACGACCTTTCGTACCACCAAACTATCGGCAAAGCATTTTCGATTCAATCCACAGTCTATCACATCCAGGCATCCGCGCAACTCGCAACCTTATTTCTGATCGCTTTGTGTGGCCGGCACTAAGTAAAGACGTGCAGATCATGGTGAGAAACTGCCTCCCTTGTCAACGTTCAAAAGTGCAGCGGCATACTCAGACACCATTTGGCAAGTTCATCGTTCCTGATGCTCGTTTCAGTCATATGCACATTTACACCTTTGGTCCACTGCCGCCTTCGAGTGGATACAAGTACTTACTGACTTGCTTCGATCGCTTCACTCGTTGGCCCGTGGCATTACCCGTCGCAGACATTTCTGCAGAGACGGTAGCACATAACTTTGTAGCTCATTAGATCGCGCCTTATGGTGTATCATCCACCATAGCAACTGATCGCGGTGTGCAATTCGAGTCGCCGCTTTTTAGAGAGTCGACAACTACTCTCGGAACCAAGCGTATAAGAACAACTGCGTACCACCCATCATCGAACGGGTTAGTCAAACGTTTCCATCGTCGTCTCAAAACAGCTTTGATGGTATGTTCCGACACTACCCGTTGGACAGAAACCTTATTGTTGGTTTTATTAGGTCTTCGAACGCCAGCTAGAGCTGATTTAGGTTGCTCCACCGCGGAGCTGGTATGTGGCACCAGGTTAAAGCTCCCAGCTGATCTCGTTCAACCAACCGACATCGATGCTCTAGATCCCTCAAACTATGTCCATGGGCTACGTTCATCTATGCGTGAGCTGCACTTTATCCCCACACGCGCACACACCAATAAGTGTTACATACCGAAAGATCTTGAAACTTGTTCACACGTGTAGGTATAAAATGATGCAGTCCGCAAGCCATTACGTCCACTGTACGAAGGACCATTCGAAGTGATCGCTAGAACCGGAAAACATCATATGATCAGCAAGAATGGTAAAGTCGATGCGGTTTCCGTAGAGCGTCTTAAACTAGCGTACATCGAAAAACCTTGTAAACAACAATATACTGATTCTTACTCGCCACCGTGTAGGCAGCAGACACCACAGCTCGTTGAAGATGACCCCAGCTTGTAACATCTAAAGCTAAGCCATAAGGAGACATTAATACGCGACAGACACGGTCAGGAAGGCGAGCCCGTTTTCCAGACCGCTTAGTGTATCACAGATCTTGACAAGATCATCTTGTGCTGCTAAGCGCTTGCTAGTACCGCTTGCTGCCAGTCTCCTTCTGTTCGTTTTTCTCCAGATTCCGCCAGAATGCAACTGAACATCTTGTACGAGGAAAAAGCGGATTATCCAGTCTAGACAAATCTAATATCCGTGCATTTACCATCCTGCACTGCTCCCAAATCTTTCATTGTACCTTACACAAAGAATATTACCCTGCATGCCTCCCATACCTCAGCCTTGGGTATTTCATGCGACATTGTACCAGGTAGAGGTCAGTTTTTGCAGGCTATTCCCACCGGGTTTTTTACTCCTGCTCACTTGAACAGCGTGCGACTAGCGCACTGGTGGGGAGGTATGTAGTGTACCTTTTACATTTTATCACACAACCATCCGGTCAGCTGATAATATCACCAGGTGTATCGACTATTCTTTCAAACGCCTCATACATCGATCAACTTTCCTTTTTGAATTGCCGGCTGACTCTAGACTACCTGGTGTACAAAATCTGGGAGCTCCAAAAACATCTTTATCGGAATACACGTTGTCAATCCCTTTTGGCATCCAAGAATGACGGGATATTAAACCAGGAACTCCGCTCCTACGGTGGAACAGAATAGGTCAACAAACCAGCTGAGCTGTGACGCAAAAAATACTTGAGAATGAACACTGTAATAATGAAGCAAATCCTGGCGAGCTCCGGATATCTGCAAATTTGAATTGATCCTATGGCGGCTACCTGCTACTAAGCAGATATATTGGCTTTAGAAAAGGATGTGACAGTGGCTGGTGCAGCCTTATCAGTAAGACGTTTGACCGCTACTGGATACCTACAGTTTCGATGAAAAAATCAACATGCGAGCGAAGCTTAGAAAGACAGACGTCAGAAGTAAATGAAGGCGGGAGCGTCGAGGGGTGGCTCCTTGCAAGCTACATGGAGCCAACGACGACTAGCTACTGCAAAGAAGCAGATTTCACTCGAGTAAGACGACCGACGGATAACGGCGCGCTAGGAGAGCGATGAATGGCCAGCAATAGAGTTCGGATTAAGTCTACAGTTACCAGTGGATCCTACGGTGGCACAGAATAGTTTAACAAACCAGCTGAGCTGTGACTCAAATAATCCAAGAGAATAAACTGTATGAAAGGAGCGAATCCTAGAGAGCTCCGGACATGTACAAATTTGAATGGAGGCTATGGCTACTAGCTGCTGCTAAGCATAGATAGTGACACCAGAAGAGGATGTATCTTTGGCTGGTGTAGCCACATCGTTAGGACGTTTGACCACTACTGGATACTTACAGTTTTAATAAATAAGTCAACAGACGAGCGCCGATAAGAGAGCCAAACATCAGAGGAAAATGAAGGCTGGAGAGTCAAGGAGTAGCTCCTTGCAGGTTACATGGAGCCAACAATGTCCAGTTACTGCCAAGAAGAGTTGACGCGAGTAAGAGGGACGACGGATAACGGCGCGCTAGGAGAGTGATGAGTGGCCAGCAATAGAACTCGGATTGAGGCTTCAGTTACTAGTGGATCCTATGGTGGCACAGATTAGGTTAACAAACCAGCTGAGTTGTGACGCAAACAATCAAAGCGAATGAATATTGTAAAAAGGGAGCAATTCCTAGTGAGCTCAGAATATCAGCAAATTTGAATGGAGCCTATGGCGACTAGCTGCTACTAAACAGAGATAGTGGCTCTAGAAAAGGATGTATGAGTGGCTTGTGTAGCCATATCAGTAAGACGTTTCGCCACTACTGGATACCTACAGTTTCGATGGCGAAATCAATATGCGAGCGAATCTTAGTGAGACAGACGTCAGAGGAAAATGAGGGCTGGAGAGTCAAGGAGTGGTTCCCTGCAAGCTACATAAAGCCATCAAGGACTAGCTGCTGCCAAGAAGAAAATTTCACGCGAGTAAGACAACGACGCATAACGGCGCGATAGGAAAGAGATGAGTAGCCAGCAACAGAGTTCGGAGTAAGCCTTCAGTTACTAGTGAATCCTACGGTGGCACAGAATAGGTCGACAAACCAGCTGAGCTGCGACTTAAACAATCCAAGGGAATAAACATTGCAGAAAAGAGCGACTCTTAGCGAGCTCCGGATATCAGCAAACTTAATTGGGAGCTATGCGACTAGCTGCTGCTAAGCAGAGATAGTGGCACTAGAAAAGGATGTATCAGTGGCTGGTGTAGCCATATCATTAAGACGTTTGACCACTACTGGATACCTACAGTTTCGATGAAAAATCAACATGCGAGCGAAGCTTAGAGAGACAGACGTCAGAAGAAAATGAAGGCTGGAGGGTCAAGGGCTGGCTCCTTGCAAGCTGCATGGAGCCAACAACAACTGGCTACTGGTGATAAAAGAATTTTACGCGAGTAAGACGACCGACGGATAAAGGCGCGCTAGGAGAGCGATGAATGGCCAGCAATAGAGTTCGGATTAAGTCTACAGTTACTAGTGGATCCTACGGTGGCACAGAATAGGTCAACAAACCAGCTGAGCTGTGACACAAACAATCCAAGAGAACGAACATTGTAAGAAATGAGCAGCTCCTAGCGAGCTCCGGGTAGCAACAAAGTTTAATTGAGGTTATGGCGATATGTTTTAACATTCCAAAGAAGCTATGCATGTAGGCATATTTGATCACGCCTTTGCAGGTGTGTCTCGTTTTACCGAGAATATACCAATTGTTTATTTATTTATTTATTTATTCAGCTTCCAACTCAGATATCCTCGGAGGTGATTGATATTCTTAATGCCATGCCGGCTGAACTGTAGTATGCAAACCTAAATCAGCCATCTAAAGGCGCTCTATGACTTCCAAAAAAGTGCGGCTACTCATGCAACTTCCAAACCTGGGGTTCGGAGGCCGCAGTTCGCCTCAGCTACTCCGGCGCAATCGGTCAAGTGTGGGTTGCTTGTCCTTGGAAGACTCCATTCTTCGACAACGCTAGACTACATACCTACGAGCATACATCACAGTGATGTTAACAATCTTCGCTTATGCACCCTTAAACAGACTAGTCGAAGCGGCCGACAAATTCCATGTACGGTTCTATAAATCTGCTGGGTATAATATCACTGAACTGAGCAACACTAATCCATCTGGAATAACTGCGCTTGATGCCAAAAGTAAAATATGCTCTCAGTTAGAACTTTCTGTGTCTTATCTAGGTCGTGTGCGACCTGCTAACCGTTGATTAGTATTAACAACTGAAAGCCGTAGTCATTCCCGCATTAGGCGATTGCGATCATTTTACTACTTTCACCGCCGTTTTTGGATCCTTGGCAAGGAAAGGACAAGGCTGGCCACTGATAGCGACGGTTGCTGGTGGCAAAATCTGCAGTTGCCACTTGTAGGATTTAGCCACTACCACAAAGCTTCATCTTTTGGTGGTTAATAGTGCAGAGGTAAGCGTTATACCTTAATCTTTGTAGAAACGCGCTCTGCGACCGGCCGGATTTACGTTACAGGCGGCTAACCAAACCAAGGGCGTGACGTATAGCCAGAGACTGCTAACGCTTAATCTTGGATTACGACCTAACTTCACCCACCTTTTCCGCATTGCGGAAGTAAGGTTGCTTACCCCCAAATAAATACATAAAAATTTTTTTCGGACACGCAAGGCACGCCCTTCGAGGCATGAGCATGGTACTAGCACACCGGTGGAACATGAAATGTGCAATACCATAGTAGGGTTTTGTATATGTTGATCCATAAAGCAGGTTTGTAAGTAGGTCTGTTACTTGCGTTTGCAAATGCCTTGAAGTTCTTTTGATTCAGTTTGGTTGCATTCTCATTGTCTAAAGGACGGTTTACCGTCTGTGGATTGTCCGAGTAAGCAAGGGAAGTGACTTTATTTGGTGGCGAGTCACATCCGTTAATTCACAGTGTTGTTGAGCAGACATCCGTGACTTTTATAGAACGCACGACCAGCGGAAACCAACCATGTCCTGGAAAGCCGCCGAGGCACTAATTGTTAGGACGGATTAAACCCGAACCACCCAGCTTGTACCATGAAAATTGTTTCGGCTAGCCAGCCTGGTCATATACTAGTATTGTGGCAAGTTTCGAGACTGTGCTACGTCGTTAACTGTTTCGGGGCAGCCCGCCATGGTCAGTTTCATCAAGTTTTAAGCAGTTTTGCATAAATAGTTGCGCTACTTGCCACTATTGCATTAATTTCCTTCCTAGTTAGAGCAGATGACGGCAGCTTAAAGCCAAAGCCCGATATCTCGTACCATCTCATCACAACCTGCCCTAATGTGCCTTCCAAGTCAAGAAGCTTTCCACCGGATATACTGCAAGCGGCCGAGTCTTCGAACACTTGCTTAAGCTTGAACTTATTTGCCCTAATGAAAGCTGCTGGACAATGCTTCATTTGGTGCCCAAGAATACAAGTGTTTGGTTACCATGTGGCGAATACCGGGCGTTCAACAGTATGACTGTTCCCGATAGTTACCCAATTCCACACATCCATGATTTTTCTAGAAAGTTGCACGGCAAGTCCGCTTTCTGTACAATCGACCTAGTAAGTACATACCATATCATTCTTATTGCGCTTGACGACATTCCAAATTCCGCCATTACTAGGCACTTTGGTCTTTATTAACTTGTCCGTATGCCTTTCGGATTACGGAACGTCGCCCAGACTTTTCAGCAGTTCATTGGTCAGGTTCTTAGATGGCTAGAATTCTTTGCCTACATCAACGATGTTCCAAGCGCCAGCTTGAAAGATGAGGAACACCTGTCACATCTCCGTCTGAGCTTCGAGCGTTTTGATCAGTATGGCGTGACGCATAACTAGGACAAGTGTGTTTACGGACACTCCTTTGTAGCTTTACTCGGTCATTGAACCGAATAAAATCGCAAAATGACGCAGCCAATTGTGGGTTACCCAATGCTCAGTCCATCAAACTTTGCTTCGTTTCCACAGGATGATCAAAATATTACAATCGTTTCACACCAGACTGTTCCCGGTTACTTCAGCCACTGGCAGAGTTACTAAATGACAAACCCCGAAACTTTGAGCCAAGTGCATAAGCAACTGTCGCGTTGTCTAAGAGCAAGCAGGTGTTATCCTACGCCACCGCGCTTAGCCACAAAAGCACCGATGTTTACTTATCTCTCGTTCCCAGGACTGAAGCATCACAAAAGGCATTTGAAGCCGTTTTACAGCATCTCATCAACACCCATCCAGATCTTTCTCTTTTCTTCAAATAGCTTCAGCCGGCACAAGCCCGATACACCACCTTCGGTCGAGCATTTCTGGCTATTTACTTTGCCAATAAACACTACCACCTCTACTGAAAGGACGTAAATTTACTGTTTGCACAGATCACAATCCGTTAGCCTTTATCTTCTGCGATTACTTCCAGCGATTGGCACCTTGTGAGGCAAGACATATAGCCTACATATCAAAATTCACAACGGACGTTCGTCAGGTAGCTGCCACAAACGACACCGTGGCAAACGCAATATCTCACCTCCATCTTCACCGTCACTCACGCCAAGCTATCGAGGAGAATATTGCAGCCCATCAAGAAGAAGAGCCTGAGTCTGCGGACTTCAGAGCAAACGTTTCATTGGAACTCCCTCATCTGCCTCTTGTTCATTCGGACTACAAACTCTATTGTGGTGTGTCGACTGGAAATCTAAGCGCGCGTTCCACAGTAGTTTAGGCGAACTGTTTTTGATCACCCCTAATCTTTCTCACCCTGGCAGTCGCGCATCTGTCAATTTAATCGCCGACGACTACCTAGGGCACAATATGCTTTTAGATGTCCAAAGGTGGGTGAAGGATTGTGTCACCTGTTAGGCTAACAATATACATTAACATAAGATCACCGTGCCTGGCACATTTAAGTTACCTGACGCTAGAGATAACCATACGCACCTTGGCATCGTTGAACCACTTCCACCAACCAACAATTTTCAGTATTTGCAGACCAACTTTAACCGTTTTACACGATGACCTCATGCAATACCTTTACGAGACGTTTCCACCCAAACCGTTTCGCCGACGTCCGTTGGAGCCAGATGTTTGTGTTTAGCATCCAGCGACAATTACAACAGGCAGTAGTACACAGTTCAATTTCATCCTAGTTTAAGACTTAATGGATTACGCAGCTGTTCTCCTCTGCCAACAACCGCTTAACACGCAACCGCCAACGGTCTTGTTGGGCGTATTCGTCCTCAACTGAAACAGCAAATACCGCTTTTCTGTAGAACACGCAATGGTGAGAACGAGTATCAGTTCCCTTCTCGGCGTTCGCGTCACAGTCAAGGGAGGCCTAAGTTTTCGCCTTACTGAACTGATTTTCAACACAACTCTCAGGATTTCTAGTGAGATGGTGCAAGTTACCAGGCTCACGGGCGAACTAGAACCGCCTTTCCATGTGGTACGATTGTGACAACCTTTTACTTCCGTCCGGCCAACGCTGCCACAATTCAGCCCACGAAATAAGCAGGTCCACTCTGATGGGCATACATGCTCTTTTGTTATGGTGCGCGTCGATGTGGTGCGTAAACCATTCACAAAGCCTATGTTGGCCACTGCAGGTTGTTGCTCGCAAAGCGAAGTACTTCTTATTAGGTAGAAAGGATTCTAAGGATTTAAGGAGCCTTGACCGTTTGAAACTAGCGTACAACAAAACGCAACCACCACAACAAGCCAACAAACACACCTTCCTCAGTACCCCATCTGGCCGTCCGATGTGTAAACCAGGTGCGCCCCACTACTTCCCCAGCGAAAGAGTGAGAGAGACATAAACATAACAAGCATAAACTCTCGGGATGCGCTGTTGTTTTTCCTTCCAGACTAACGATTATCAACAAGTAGCACAAGTATCCAGCGTTCTTACTCCTGACTCAAGCTCTATGGGGATAGTGCTGTAGTGCTTATAAGCTTTTACATCATTCATTGTAACCATATTCCAGTTTCGTCATTGTTTGTATATTTGTCTTAACACGCATCAAGATAAAAGCTGCTACGAAATTTGTTCGTCTGGTTTAGGTAAAGCTGTGTTGCTGTGAATTGTAGGATGAGTGCCTCACATTGGTCGTCGGATCTCTGTTTACCGATCGGTCTTCAATTGCCTCGTTCGTGCCATCAGACGGGTTCGCTGATGTTTTCCAATTTGTGCGTGCCTGTGCGTGGTCGCACTGAGGTCTTATTAGTGTAAATGTTTGGCGGTATCATCTAACTGTAAAACGCCATAGGGTGTGATACGGCCTTCGTGTTAGGCATTGTATCACCTCAAGCTGACCTAGCAATTCCCGAACAAACGATACGCAGGTAAAGAAACATGCGCGGGATTGGCAGTTTTTAGTCCCAACTGAACTTCATTGTTTAATTGTTTACTACCGTTGCACAAAGCAGAAGAAAAAGGGCCGTGTCAGATAATGGAACCCCCATTCACTGACTGCTTGACGCGTAGCCTTGCTATCCTAAGTTCACCAACCGATCGGCAAGCTGCAACAAGAACAGTGGAATCCACTTGTGCTCGGCATATAGTTAGCTAACCGCTGCTTGAAACCTTCCTCTGAATGTGCACTGGCGGCACATTCCAAGTGATGGTTCTATTCTTTTCGAACCAGGGAAGATAATGAGACGTCGGAGCGGACAGGGTGCCTCCGCTTTTGGAACCGGTTCAACTGTGACTGCTTGTCGAGTAAACTACTTTGAGTTGCAAGAACTCTTTAACCTCCGTCCAAGGTTTCCTATTAACAGGCGTCTTGTGTAAATTAGATCAGCACAGCAAAGACGATTGTCCAAAGCAAACAAGCTCATTCGCTGAAGTCAAAAGGGAGAAAGCAAATAAATAAATAAAGATTAGCTGCTTGACAAAGCGAGGCCCGCCTTTCGGGCATGATCAGCACATTGCATCGTAGTACACGCTAGCAGGTTTAGTAAGACCAAGCGCGGGAGTAGTAGATGTAGTCCGTAGTGTAGACCCGCATAGCCCAAACACTGAATGAAGTCTATCCGCACAGATGCAAGATGTGGAGATAAGAATTAGCTCACTGAAGTGATGTTGGTGAGGAACTAGTCCTGTGAGTCTGTGGACACAGTGCGGGTCAGTGAGTGAAGTATGAGAAAAAGGCAGCAAAATATGTTAAGAATTGTGGCATATCGTTGCTCAAATTTGTTGGCGTAGTCGTACGGGAGCAGGTAGATGCACAGAAGTTGTTAAATGTGGTATCCGTCAAATTGCCAATGCGTGGTTGCGGCAGTCACTTTATTGAGTGACGAGACACATCCGGCACGTTGCAGTGTTTGTTAAACTGACTAATACAGACTTGGATTCACGCCGCTAAACTTTATCCATTAAAGCGCACTGAAACATCTTGACAGGATGCAAAGCGGTTAGTTCGTCTTCTAGTATTGGACGAACGTAAGAAGGAACTAAGAGCTAGAAATTCTGGCGGCATTTTTGTAAACGAATCTCCTATGGCGCAGCGTACGCTGTTGGCATGGGCGACTTTCCTCAACGTATCCGACATGTTTTCAACTTATGGGATACAAACAAACCTTTTCCTTCTAACAAGCCGCATTGCTCAGCAGGAAAGCACTAATGTGGTAGGCGCTGCCAGGTTTTGCAGAACTGATTGGAAGGACACAATATATGGCACGGTTAATAGGTAACTGCCACTTCACAGACCCTATAAGCAGCAGCGCAAGCGTTAGACGTAATTTGTTTGCGTTTTTTACCTAGCTACTACTGACCATAGTGAGAGCATGAGCGCGGGTCAACCAGTCAGTTTGAAACCACCCTGGAAGGCTGTTGCTGAGGGTTTTGAAAACTTTGGGCCCAAAGGCCAAGTCCTGTGAAACCCAGTGGTCATAAGAACCGGCTCAGAAAAGCTTCTTTGACCTACAAACTCATAGGACGACCGTCCAGAAAATGAGCGAGCCAGGAAAGAACGTTGCGGGCGATGCCAATTTTCCGGAGCATGATTATTAGGCTTTTATGTGGAAACTTAGCAAATGATTCGCTTAAATCAACAAAAAACAGATAGATGTTTACTGTAATCCGCTGACTGCCCAGTTCTCGCGGGCAACAAGTAGGTTAGTGTTGCATGAGCGTGCCCTCCGACAACCATTATGAGCAGAAGTACAAATATCCAGTGTCTCGACGTGAGGCTTTAGGGCTGTTTTTAAAATCCTTTTCATTGTCTTACAAATGCTCGACCTCTGGCAGGTCGGTCTGTAATGCGTAGGATCCCATCGATTTCATTTTTTGTAGTTTGGCTTCACAATACTTACTTTCCAATGATGGGGATGGCGTCCTGCCTCCAGGGGCCGAAACTATTGGCTGACTGACTCGGTGAAATTCACAGTTACTGTTTTCAGACACAAGGAAGGTATTTCATTAGGAGCTGGCAAAACGTTCGGGTCCAACTCTAGAAGAACTCTCCGCACCTTGTTTATGCGTTTTCCATGTGCTCCGAGAGTATGATGAGCGGGCACATAGATATCACATACCCGGGCCTCAGCAAGTACATGGATGCCTATTGCAAAGCAAGGAGACAAGCCATCGCTTCAAAGACATGCAAAATAGCCTTATCCTTTTGCGAATACAAGGCGGGTACGTAACAAACTGCCTTAATACTACTTTTTAGGTGGAAGAAGCGGCTTTTTGGGTCACCACAAGATTGCTCAGCCAGTCGAAGCTCATATTACCAACTTCCCGCATTTATCAGTGTACACCAATTCCTGAGCGCTTTGTACTCATCATGGCTGGACGAAACCGTAAGAATGGAATCTGTCCCGCCGTTCTCTTCTTCTTGACAGCGAAGTTGCCAGTTCTCTATAAATCTAAGGAGGGCCTTTAGAGAAAGTCGGTTAGCAACTGTTGGCACAAATGGGTCGAGGATAGAATGTAAGTTAAGCGCAGGAGCTTCCGCACGGTATGGTGATACAACTTCTGGTGATACTCCAGTCCATAAGTTTTGCAGCCTTTTGTCGGCGGAGTGGATTGGCACGCCAGAATTGCCAGAGAAACATGCCTCAGTGGTGAAGGTTGGGTCAACTTTTAGATAGAAGGGAAAGCAAAAAATGGGCACTCCACACCAGTGGATGGAAAATCGGTAAAGCGGTTATATAGGATGGTTGGGACGTGAACACGTTTTCGAGAATGTGCCACGTTTGGCTCTGAAGTATCCGAGTAATTGTTGAGGCATGTTGATTTAGATCTACATGAAGACCGACATGCGTAACTTCAAAAACAGAAGGTAATTCAGCTACGAGTATACAACTGTATAATGCCTGCAATATAAAGAAAAAATAAAAGTCCAAAACGGTATTAAAGAAGTGCATTCAAAAATGTCCCCAGTAACCGTCAAGTGGACGATATGTCCAGTACGAGTGTAATCGTTCCAAAATGTATCGGATCAGAAAACGTTTGCCAATTGTAATATTGTGATTTACCCGTTTTTTCAAACACTGTTATCCACCATGCTTTATACTAAAATGTGGGTAGTAGGGCAAGCTAAAATACAAAGTTACTGCCTGTAGGACATTCTGAGCGTACTGCGGTTATGATTTGCTTAACTGGAAATGTTATATACCTAGGATACACGTTGTAACTTGCGAATTTCGTTAAGTTACAAGCACACAGTACAGCAGCGCAGCGTTAGCTAGCTTTGGTACCTTCGATCTCTAGTAAGGAGCCAAGGTTGTTTGTGTCAAACCCGCGCTTATTGACTATCAAGTTGTAAAGTGACTTGGATAAACACTAACGGCTACGCGTGAACGTCTACTCCTAAACGTCAACGCTGCTGCCTACAATTTATACTGCCTTATTCCCTCATCTCACCCCAGCTCCTACCGGTTAGCTGATTAAATGATGAATCCCAATGCCAGAGCTTACATATAATTGTCACAACTTGTTACGTACGCAACTTTGACATGAAGACCTCTGGCATAAAGGATTCTCCTCAACGACAACATGTAATACGGCTAGTGAACAACCACCGGCACGCGGAAAATAATTCGCCCGTTGTTACTTGGAACAGAAGAAAATGAACAGCGCGGTAAGATTAGTTATTAGAAAGACGTTGCCACGTTCGTTGTGCCTCAGCCAAAGGCTCCTCCATCAAGTCAGTTGTCTAAAAACGGGGATCATATATTGCTGCATAGTAAAAACGCTACATACCTGTTATGTTAATGATGATTCTGCTCTGTGTTGTCTTCGTGCAAATCAGTGGAGCGCTGTGTGAAGCTATCCTTAATTGCTTCCAATATTTCAGTACTACTTGTACCACACGTGGGGGAGCGCTGCCTTTAGTGGCCTATTTCCACTTAATGGCATACCTAAGTAACTTACCGAGTACCTTGGAATGCAGTGCTTTTTGTCTAAAACAGGTACTTCTGCGTCTGAGAAGCTAAATGAACTCCGGAACTCCGACGTGGACAGGCTGTCCAGAATATTTGTAGTTGCGCCCAAAAGTCTATTTCTAGGGTGGTTTTACCAATAACGTTGCTGCCGTAAGGCAGGGTTACTGAATCAAGGTCTCGTTAATCTAAGTGCTTCCGTCAAATGCGCGGGTGCAAGGAGTTAGGAACACAAGCGCGGTCGCGTGATACGTAAGACCTGCTGCTGCTTGAGGTTAGATTCTAAAATATCATCCCTTAAAATCTTTGATCCTAAGTTAGCATTTGAGAACGCACCTGGATATATCCAAAGATACTGGTTAGAGCTATCTTTATACTGAAGTACTAACCCCCATAATTCCTCATCCTTGCAAGAAATTATGCCAACAGTGAAACGAAAGTTATGCAAATTAAATAAATAAAAAATTTATTTATTCTCGACAAAGTCGGCCTTCCACAAAATAATGTGCCTTTGTGTTGCAGGGAGGATAATAAATAAGCCATACATTTGTGGCTACAACAGTAGTCCTGAAACCTCATAGCGAGTATTTAAGTTCCCAGCACCCGCGCACTTTACAAAGCCACTCTAGGGATCACCGCAAAAATGCGCCCGGTAATGCTGAACGTACTTCAAGAGAAAAGTGAAAACTGCATCCAACTTGACACTTGCAAAGCAGGCGGGCAGCTTTATTGTTTGTAAAAGACAGCGTAGCGTCATGTGTACACCATATTAATAACACTTATATATAACGCAATTTCAGGACTCCAGCCAATAAGTGCATACTTGACGTGTAGCGGCATATATTTTTCGTGCCGCTCTAGTGTGTGGGAACTTGTCAACACGTGTTGTGGCGGTGTTGCTTCGGTACAGTCTGCCCACCACCACCATGTCAGAGTTCACATGTGCAACTTCAAGTGGGAATGTAGCGATAAGAGTTTTCCATGCGTCCATTCTTGAACGAATAGGAAAGCCAGAAATCGAAAAGGTCCCAAAAAGTGTACACGGTTTCACGGTCTAACGTGTCATCCTTGGAGTGCTCGCTAATATTCTCTGTATGGTTTACATTCTAGTTTACGTCCCAGTAACGGTTAGTAATAGCATAAAATTAAATTGCATACATCCAAGTTGTAGGAAGTAATATGTAAAGTTTGCAAGTTTGTAACTTGAGTACATAGCTTGTATATTTAGAACTAAATTTTGCAGCTTACTAACTTTATTTTCCATTTCATAGTCTACCTAACTTACTGAGCTTTACAACTTTATTAATGTAGCAGCCTATTAAAACTTTATAGTTTGTAACCATTTGCAATATAAATGCCTACTTTTACCGTCCCGAATGCACAGTTGTACGGAAACATGTATTTTTACAGGTCAAGGGCGTGCACTTTCTAGCCGAATGACGTACCCGACAGGGCATTAACACCTCTTGGATTTTGGTGGTGCCAGTTACAATAGTGTTACACTTGGCTACCTGGGTACCCATTTGTAATCGATGCATTTGCTACGAATATACCTTCCGTGTGCTGGTCGTGTTTTTCCTTCCTCAGCTCGGCTGCTATACTGTGGTGTAGCGATCGCATATAAAACCGCGAGGTAACGTTATCGCGCACCTTTACTGCTCACTACCAGCTACCGCCATCACACGGATCATTGCACATTACATGTATGGCCCCGCGAACAGCCGCAATGTCACGTTCTGCTAGGGATAATAAGCCCGACCATCCCACTACAATATCTCCCAAGCCAAAGTACGAAATTTAATAATGTTCTACCATCTGTCCTTCCACCAACGCATGCCTCTATAGGGATGGAGCTCACAGGTTGGAAAGCGCAAATAGACATACAAAATACGGCAGCTCCTCCCGCTTTTAGAGGTCGTTATATTCTTTTTTGCTGGGGTAACAATGTTCGCGACCTTATAACGGCATTCGGACTGCCACAAGATGCAAAGGCTGATACTGTGTATTTACCGTTACAGAGATAGTTTCCTTTGCAGTGGGCCGCTCGGCCGCATGTCAACGATTCTGAACAAGAACACATAAGCCGCGTGGTTCCGTACATTCGAAGGTCTTTATTCTCTTTGCTTTTTACTCCTCACGCGGTTCCTACAAGTTGGACTAACGTGCGCGAGGAATTCATGTTGCACCTGCTTCTTGAAGGAGCGACTAATTTAGCCACTAGTGGACGATCTGCCGCAAAGCCCCGCTGTCCATAGAAGTCGCCACATTAGTCGCACGTGAGTACGCCGTCGCTGGTCGTATTCCGGAGAAACAAACAATGACAACAGCAACAAAAGTACGTCAGCCAGTTGAACTGACGCTTTGCTGCCATACAACCATGATGACTCATGAGATAAAGAATACTAAGTGCTAGCGAGCAAGACTTACCTGAAAACTTTAATGTTCTAAGCATACATTCAGGGTCACGGAGCTAACACCATGTGTAGATAACGTACCGTTACAACCAGCCGGCTATAGTTCAAAGGCGGCATCGTCAAGACAGCTTCCTTGCGTCTTGCCCTGCTCCCGCAACGAAACCATCCACTACCCCGCAGATATCTCAGCAGCAAACACACTTTAAACAGGCAATCCGATTGGGCGGCAGCAGACGCGCCACTGGTGCCCGTTGCGAGCCATGTTTTGTAAAGTATCGGACCAAGTACAAGGCAAGGCACGTGGACACCAGTCGGGAAGACGAGGCAGAGCAACGCTATCCAGTTTGTTTGTCAGTGACTTTATTTCCCGCTGCCGAGTCAACTTCTGTCCACCAGAGCCTTGCGCTACCCTACACCTGGCATACTAACTAAGGCCCTCCTATGTAAGCAGTGACCAGGCATACGTAGCACGTGCCAGAGGCGACGCAACTTGTTTAGTGCTATCCGTTGTTCTAGGGAACTAGCAGGACTATCACTAGTTAGTACTTGCCTAAGCACATCATCGCTGCGGACACGCTGATACCATCCAACACCAGCAACTCTTCGCAGAAATCGATGATCAAAGACTTGAAGGCGCCTCAGATCTTCAGACAGAAGGGGCCAAATCTCACTACCATATAGCAGAACAGCCGGCCCTGTGGCCTTGTACACACTGCCTTACAGACGGTGGGTATGCCCCACCTGTCCCCTAAGGGGCCGCAAGTACAAGAAAGCAGCTGTGACCTTTAAAATGAGTGAGCTGGAGTCAGTTTCTATGCGATCATCGTTGCTGTTTCAGCAGGTAATGTAGATAAACTGATCCACCGCTTTGAGTTTCTCGTTAGTAGGGATTAAAGGGTTATAAAATGGCTGGTGGTCCTGCAGCAACATTTTACACTTTGAAGGTGCGACGTGCATACCAAAAATGGGACCACGCTATGTTATCCAGAGTTGCTTGTGCTGCCGCAATGTCGTCGAAAAGCACGGTGATATCGTCCGCATTAACAAAATCAACCAAGCTTTCAACAGGCAGCACTTCAATGCCTACATCGTGAGATCCGCAAGAGTACCCTCCAGGACAGGATCCACGACGAAAGGTAAGGCGCCTAGTATATTTAGTCACAAACCGGTAGTGCCGGCGCATATAAGCAGAACATAAGTGGCAACGATGGTTGCAACCGCATTTTGTTGACGGCGCATGTGGCTATTTTTGAGGAGCTAGGGATATTTCTTATACCTACTAAAGGTACCAAACCAAGCGCGGCGTTAAAAAAATTATACCAAGTTATCCGAGAAAGTGAAGCACCATTTGCATGGATAGGAGACCCAACAGGCCACACCAACATTTTCAAGCACAAGTCTGATACTGGCTCCCTGAAATACCGCGGTGAACTTAACAAAATGATTGAACCGATGTTTTAGGCCAAACGTATAACCCCGTCGACATCGCCCTGGCTATCGTCTATAGGCACATGACACATGGACACTGCAGGACATGCGTAGGTTACTGAAAGCACAACGAAGTTACCGCAAGGTCTCCTTTCCGTTGCGCCGTATTGATGACATCTTGAAAGCCCTTGGCGGTGCTCAATGGTGCTCAACACTTGCCTTGGCTCCATGCTATTAGCTGGTGAAGTGGATCTGAGGGTTAGAGAAAAGACAGCTTTCAGCATACCGTCGCATCAGTAAGAGTTCCAGTGTGTGCCATTTTGTCCGTTCAAAGCCTCGCCCACGTTTCAGCGTTTAATGAATACTTTTCCAGTGCCTTAATGCCCCTCCGTGTTTAGTTAACTTAGACGATGTAATCCTGTACGGACGGCTGTTGAAGGATCAACTCCGCCATCTCGGCCTTGTGCTGAAACACCTACTAAACGCCGGAGTTAGACGAAGACTATGGAAATGTCATTTGCTAAAGCAACAAGCTACGTAACTGGAGCAGGTTATTAACCCTTCAAGCCTTTAGAGTGACCCGACTAAGTCAAGACAATGCGGAAATAGCCAACCTAGGCATTCAGGGAAGAGGCATGTCAGTTTCTTTGACTTGCATCTCACTACAGGAGGTTTATCCCTAATTTAGTTGACAGCCGCACTGGTACACCGCTTGACGGTAAAAGGGAGAACTCCATATTGTGGTCGACTTCATATTTGCTAAAGCGATTGGCCCTAACAAGCACGCCGATTCTAGCTTTCATTGATCTATCCCTTCTGGTGTTACATTGATCCTGGACACCGATACAAGAGACACAGCATTCGGTGCAGCTTTATCGCAGGTCGATCACGACGGGCTCAAACCCATAAGCGCTTATGAAAGCCAGTGCTTGAGCATGTCCAACTGTAACTAGTTTGCTACAAGCAAAGAAAAATGCATCATCCTTCATCATTATACACGTTAGCTAGTGGGGTAAAGTACCTCAGCCACTGTGTCGCAATACATAAAAGAAAAAATAACTACAACGGCTGAGCATCCAGCGACACATCAGCATCGTTAAGAAAAGATATCCGCCAGCTACTAGGCAAAAAGAAAAGTATTATGTGCGATTAGATTATACTATGCAATGAGATCGTGGTTGGCTGGCAGGCTAAAGGGGACGGGGATGGACAAAAGCTCACATCAAGAACTTCATTGAGGTCAGCGCCTTGCCAAGCCCGCAAGGGTATCTAGCCAAACGTTTTCATCGTCATACGGACCCCAACCAAGGCGCCTGCAGCTCCAACCGAGGCCAGCTCCGAAATGGAGCATTCCTTCCTCTCGAGTCACCGCTTGGCCGCCCTTCCTCTACTTCCATACACACCACCGGTGAGCAAACAACGCACGTCGCGGAGGTCGGTGGGCTATCCTGCGCAACCCGTGGCCGTGCAAACTGGCGCCTGGTGAGTGAAATAACGGTGTTGAGCGGTTCATTTCCCTTTTCTGTGCCGTAATCAAGGCTTCGAACACGCTCGTTGCTCACGCAAAGTTTTCATCAAATGTGAACCAAACGGCGAAGGCACCGATGGTTGAACTTAACTAGCCTCTTGCTGTCCGCTGACCTAAGCGGCTAAGCTTTGTAACCGTACAATAAGGTCGAAAGTACCTCCGCTTTGTACACCCTACCCTTCAGGGCGAGAGAAAATTCGCACCGCAGACATAGGTGGCGATGACTGGCAAAACACTTCTGGAATTTGATGTCCGGTTGTTGGTCAACTTGTCAATCCCAGGAGCGCTGCTACAAGTTCCCAGGTAGCTGGATTTCTGATTAACTTTTAGCTGATCCCCACCAATTGTCAGAAAAGGATCGGTCCAGGCCAATCTTGGAGAAACGCTTTGCAATTCGATGGTGCAAAGCAAAGCCCGAAGCGACTGAGCCAGGGTTAATCTAACCGGTGCAGATTGGCACGTCTGGATGCTGTCGCACATTGGGGGAAAAGATAAATAAATAAATAAGTTTTATTCCCGGCAGCGCAGGGAACGCATGCGAAGCCATGATCATGATAGTACAAAAAGGTATGTTCGGTAATTGTATAATAATATAGCGTCGTAACCAGTTACATACTGGAGTTGTGTCTGTGTATATGTAAACGTATGTGTCAGTGGGCATGGTGAGTGAGCTTGTGCATTGTGACTGAATTCGTGAGTATGTTTGCTGTGTTCGCCATCGTATGTAGGGGTCAATTGAACTCTTCAAATTACATAACGATTGTGAAGTGGGGATCCCCGGGATGGGGAACAGGCAGGGACCTTATTTAGTGGCGAGTCACATCCGCCACGTCAGCATACTCCAAGTCAAGAAGTAGTTCTCCTGGGAATAGCTCCACACCTTCTAATTCGTTTCCTGTAAATGCAATATCCGTGACTTCTTCAAGAGCGCAGTTGAAGAGGAACGGTAACAACCAGCTTTCTTGTCTCACACCGCTGGAGACATGGAAGAGCGAAGCGGCCCGCCGTAAGCCCACACTCTGCCTGTGCTAAGCGCATATAGCACTCCAATAATACTAATATATTTCTCGGGTACACCCTTCCTGCAGAAACGGTTCCACAGCGCACATCGACACACCGAATCGAAGGCACATTTGATGTCCAGGAACAGGAAAACAGGGAGCCGCCAATATATGTGGCGGTGCTCCAACGACGGACCCAAGATAAAGATGTGGTCGTTGCTGGTACGAATCGGACGAACATCCACTTGCTTCTCACGAATCTGGGTTCCACGAGCTCCAGGCTGTCTGTGAAGTATTACGGAGGCAAGTACATTGGATGCCATGGGGATCCGACTTAGTTCTCTATTGGTGCCGCATTTCGAACCCGTGCCTCCTTCGAAGATGGGAACAGAAACGGAACGGCGCCAGTCGTTTGGCACACTTTCCTGCTCCCAAAGTTTCACTAGTAATTCAGGTAACTCATCAACCAGAGCGAAGCCCCAGAATTTGAAGGCGGCTGGATGTAGATCATATGGTCCCGCGTCTTTGGTTAAGTTCAACCGTCCGAGCTCAAGTTTGACTTCTGGGCGAAAGGGCGGATCCAAAGCCACAGCCCACGGAGCATGGCAATAACCGGCAGGTAAGGAGTCGAATAATTCCGGCCTACTAAGTTGCTTTTCAAATTGCACAGCCTAGCGTCCTAAACATTTTGAAAAATTGTGGATTGGTTGTCCAAACTTGTCACCAATAGTTTTACTAACACCAAGTCTCCTCCTGCCTACTTCCCGTATAAGCTGGAATAACTTAGGAAGGTTAGCAGGGGCAGCGGTCGCTTTCATCTTAGGTGCACAAAGAGACCACCAAGATTCGCTGTCTCGGTTCAGGATAACACGGAATTTAGCCCGGAGCTCCTTGTGAGTTTCTTTGGGTTCGCTTCCAGCCGGAATATGCCGGCGAGCATCAATAAGTCCAAGAGACAGTGAAGAGACCCAATGTCCATGTTGGCTATTGGACTTACCACATGAAGATTTGCCTGCTGCTAGTAAGGTCTGTTGAACACACGACCAGTAACCTTAACTTGGCTCCAGTGAGAGTTTACTCAACCCGCAAGTCAGCGTACATTGATAGGCATTCGGAACAGCTGGCTTTGTCAGCTGGCTGGTGCCAATGCGCTCACAGAGTCGTCGTGGGCGTCCGCCAAGACGCATCCGCATGTCAGCACATACGAGTGCACGGCCGGTGTCCACACCTGTGCTCCAAATCGAGCGAAAGTTTTGTACGCAGCCTCTCCAACGGTAACTAATTGCAACGTAATCGTTTTGCGTCCAAGGCTGGTTCGAGGCTGCTGGGCGCCAAGTCACCCTCCGGCGGGTGCTGTGTCGGAAATTAGTGCTCGCAAGAGATAAGCGAGCATCTTCAACCAAATGAAGTAACCACTCACCGTTACCATTACGGGAGCCTACACCCATCTGACCGCCCAGATGCATTTAAGCAGTGGACAACTTTCCAAATTGTACGTTCAAATCCCCGCCAGCACAACCGTGTTCGTGCTTCTGCTGTGGCGAAGGAGCTGGGTCAGTTGGCGTTAGAAGTCATTTTGCACCAACCAACCGCCACAGTTTGTGGGTGCGTACGCAGCAATGATAAATTGACACCCGTTAGTCCCGCGCCACTTCGAAGCTTTGAACGAGCCAGCCAACCGGACCGCACACATCCGGCTACTGATTGGAATCCAATCAACCAGAGTGGCTTCCGCCCGGGGACTCAGGGCAATGCCAACATCGGCTTGACCGGTGCTCAAAGCTGCAGCATTGCCGGATAGACGCAATGAGAATATACCGCTGGTGGAACCGGAAGGGGTTTGCAGAGTAAGCAGAGAGCTCGAGTATTGCGGGCAGGTCTCCGATAAGCAGCAGATACCGATCGAGAGGGTCCTTAATTTTCTGCCAAATGCTGTCTGTTGACCAAGCTGTAGTAATGTGTTTACCTTGAGGCACGCCAATCTGAAGGTGGATCGAGGGCTCCAAAGGGAAGCCGATGAACTGGAATGGACCGCTTGGTTAGACATGGGCTTGTCGCGAGGACGGAAGAGACGCTCTGCGTTAACGTGTGAATTGAAACGAAGCTAAACGCCTAGCAAAGCATGTTAGGCGAGGGTCAAGAAACAGCGGTTGAAAACTGGTGAGAGAAAGGTGAAGTTGGAACGGGTGCATAAAGGAAAAAAGCGAAAGACGAAGAATAAGGAGACGCGAAGGCTTGAGCACTAGCATTCCAATGCCTATTCACCCTGCTCGATGCAGCCGACAGAGCACCGTTAGTTATCCTCTACATTGGCCAGAGCAGCAGGAATTGATTTGAAGGGAGATTCATCATTTTGAGTGAGCAGGATACTGTCAGGTTTCCCAGGCCCAGACGTGTAACGGATTAGGGTTCTCAAGCAAAGCCTTCGGTTCAAAATCCTTACCGTAAGGCATCGCATTTGGTCTCGGCTAAAAGGAGTCAGTTTTAAAGCATTAGGTGCCCCTCACTGCGACTTTCAACATGGAGGACCAGCAGCTTGAGGTTGTCTGGCCTCTAACCATTGACCAAGCTGGTATTAGTGGCTCTCTAGGTGCAAGAGCACCTGAGGCATACAAACCATCGCTTTACCGTAAGGTCTAGTCTCATTGCAATGGCAAAGAACAAATAGCGTGGGTTGTGTATGCTAAGTGCTTCTGACACTTTTTACTCGGCCGACATTTCACCGTTAAAACTTATCATCAAGCGCTTAAATGGTTGCAAAATTTCATGCCCCTGATAGTCAGGTCGTCCAATGCCAATAGCTGTTACAACAAAATGAACTTGAGTGTGCGGATCGACCTGGTAGGTTGCACGCTAAAGCTGAAAGGTTCATTCGACATATTGGCAAACACCACTTAGACTGTTCCTCGTGATACTAACGTCTGGACGATAACATCGCTCTCCACAATTCGCACAGCACGGAATGGTCTACTGAGCGGAGAAACGACCCAGTACTAAAACGCAGCCGTCAGCTACTGACCCCGGATGGCACAAAACCCCCGAGATCCGACTTGGCCGATCTCTGCGCGGAAGCCCACTGCATGCGGTCAGCTTAGGCGCGTTTAATAAGTCATGCCGAAATACTGCGTTATCAATACATTCAGGCTTACGGCAAAAGGAGAGTTGTGCCACAATCGATTATCAGTGGCAGTTTGAAGTTACATTTCGGTCACGGGCACCCTCGTTAACGCATGGTGGAGGAGGTCTTAAGTCAAAGATTCTGGTGGCCTGATCAGCATAAGCATGTGGACAAATTTGTGATGATTGTCAAGGGAGCATCTGCCTAAAACCGCCTCAACGACTCCATCAGACACCGCTACAACCTATCGTGACCGGATATCCGAAACCGATTGTTGCGGTCGATTAAGTGGACCAATCAACAGCGACGACTAGAGGGAACCGTTATGTTCTAATCATGGTCGAGCACTTCAATAAATGGTGCAAGACCGTTCCTTTGTCGCACACTGATGCTGCCGCAGTAGCCTGCAGCGTCTTTGTACGGTGCGACGCGAGGTAGGGTGCACTGCAGAAGATACATCCTCACCGCGGAACAAATTTCGAGAGCATTATTGTGTGTGTTGTGTCGCGTACCAAAAGTCCACAAGACACGTACCACAGCGTAGCATCCTCAAGTGGAAGGAGCAGCGAAGCGCGCTAACCGATCCTTGAAAATGCTTCTAAAAGTTTTCCTCGATTAGTACGGTTCTCGAGAATGGGATCTTGCACTTCCTCAACGTCTCCTAGCCTACAGCTCGACTATCCTTAACTATATTTATTGGCAACACCACTTACTTACCGAGAGAAAGGTCGCAGTTCATTGATCTGACGCTACCGCGACTGGCTGCCGATCCTTTACTGGCAACTGAGTAAGCCGGTAAGTTACGAAATGACGTACAGGAACACACCAATTAGCTAGCGAAACCCTCATAAGTGCCCAAAACCATCTGTAAGACAATTACGCCCGCGGTATTTATCCTAAGCTTGTGCAACCCGAGCAGTTAATTTATCTATTGTGCCCCGGTCCACCTGCTGGCAGGTCTATAAAGTTTCCTAAAGCAATCCGGACCTTTTGAGATAGATAAGGTTTATGATGACTTCACATGCAGAATGGTTGACGGAACGCGCTTTGTTCTTGCGCATGTTAACCGTCTCATGCCAGCCACTAAAGTTACCAAGGCTAAAGTGGATCTAACAAAACAGAACCATCGATCCCAGATTTTTACGAAAATGTCGAAATAAGCACCAATCAGGGCAATTCACGAGCGCAGATTATTGAGGACTTCGCGGGCGACGCCTGCTCTTCGGAGAGGTGGAGTAGTGGCACATGACCCACGTAGTTGTCCATACCCTATACGGCGCTTCCTTTGACTGTTCACAGGTCTCGCACATGCACTTTCTAACGAAGTGAAGCCCGAAACGGGGCCTTTGGGTTTTGCTGTCGCCAGTTACTATAGGGTTACAATTGGCTACCTGGTTACCTCTTTGTGGTCTTTGCATTTTCTACGAATATACCTTCCTTGCGCTGATAGTGCTTTCTCTGCCTCGGCCAGGCTGCTGTGCTATGGTGTAACATTCGCATATAACAGCGCGCGGTAACGTTATCCCGCACCTGTGCAGCTCACTACCTGCTAGGCCTCTACTCGGGCCATTGCACTTTACGTACGGAAGCACCTCACCCGTATTCCAATTACCGCCCTTTCCTTTCATGGAGCCCATCATAAGCCGCTACAAAGTCAGCGAATCATCTCAAATGACCAGCACGGACAAGTGGTAACGCACGACGTTTTGAGGAAGCCATGTCGCTCTGTTCTACGTAGATTGTGCTCAGTCAAGCTCTCACAAATCCTGTTTCTTACAAGCTTTTCTATGCACTTTAGCATGTGCTGATGCAAATAACAAATTTGCGCCGACCAAGAATCCATTGTGGAGGGCAACAATAGTTGCCTGCTTCTAAACACGGGGGTAGCGCCCAAAACATAAATATTATCCTTTATGTCCAAGTTCATCCATGACCTATTGTACTATACGTCCGGTCGTGGGTGCTAGGATAATTGTAGTAGATCGAGGGAGATGAAAAGCAAGAGCGATAATTCGTAGGCGGCTGGACAACCAGCTATAAGTTTTGGAGTTTGGTGGGCGGTGTGTGTGCGTCACGACTCTTGGCCATGTGTACGGCGGTCACTTCTGCCGATGCAGAAACGAGCGCGAGGTGACTAGATGGAGGGCGTAAAGATGAACGATAGGCGTCTACAACAACAACAACAAAAGGCTTCAAGGATTAATAGAGGATCCTGACTAAGCAATTCCATCAGCCAACGAAGATATTTGGCCCTCAATCGACCGCGAATAAACGGGTAAAAATAGGTTTGTATGGTGTACTGTCAACTTATAGTACTATTTAAAATAGCCCGCACAAGCGTTCTACAACGTAGTGCATTTTCGTCTAACTGACATACTCCCAATAAAAAGCTACTGCTGTCCGTTTTAAAACACTGCAACGTGGCGGATTCGATAGGTCACCGAATAAAGTCAACCCTTGCAACTCACACTGACTCATAAATTAGCCTTCTTTATGCATTATTTGAAGCTACTTCATGAAATGTGCTATCCTACCTATATTGCTATAGAGAATGCTCTGATGAAGCACCAAACATTCCTAACGTTCAAGGGATAACGATTGCACCAAACGTCTACCTACGCTCCCGTGGTTATATATACTAACATGGCAAAACCACGCCATAACAGTTATACCTTTGCCATTTTCGAGCTCCAGCGTCAGTATGTTCCTAGCTCCAACCATTACCTGACAAAATGCTCCCTAGTATAAACTACGAATATTTCGGTAGTTACTTTTATTAAAATGTAATGTTTTCCCATTCTAAACCAGCCATGCTTGTATGCATATTTGATCACGCCTTCAATGGTGTAACAAGTTCAACTGAGACTTTATTTAAAGAAGAAGAAACGACGAACACAAGCTGGGCTACGCTCGACAACATGTTACCGGTTAGCTTGCTACTAATACACTGATGTGCTACAACGTTATAATTTCCTGTTATATTCTCCCTTACTTTACGGCCAGGCTGACCTACTTTTGGCTGGACACTTGACTGCATTGTAAGTTGCCGCGATAACGTTTGCTGTCGTATCACTGCATTTCTCCGCGACATTTTGGAGCCCGTGGAACAAAGTTTGATGTGTTCAATTTCAATTGCTTCTGATACCTGCACTTGGTTAGGAGCATCGTCTAGGGCTAGTATTTACTACCCCTAATAACTTGTAACCACGAGTAGTCAGCGGGAAATGAACTTATTCTTCATTCGTATTTTCTGCCAAGTTCATGCCTTTTTATATGTTTAGTACGCGTATTTAGTTCTTTCTTGTCTAATTTTAATATTTACCTCGTGATTTTTTATCCATGATCTTTCGATTCACGACTCGATACTGGCATCTGAGTTGTTGCACAGCGTAGGCATGTTAACCTTGGGTGGGCCAACTTTCATCAACCATAGCCAACACGTTTGGTTTGCTATATATTAGAGAAAACTGGAAAATAAAGACCCTCAAGGGAACTTTAGAATTAAAATTAGGTGATTCTACGCATTTGTTCGTCGGTTATGTCGCCGGTTCAGCACATCCTAGTTAGCTCATTGAAGGAGGAAAAGTATGAAATAAGCAAGCAGTTTAAAGGATTTCCAGCCTACCCCACTGGCTATGTTGCACAACTCAATGGTTTTAGCCTGGGAGGTCGCAAACCGCCTACGTTGCTCCGCGAAATTCCGCGCATGGTAGGTCCCTTACCCTTGAGCAAAGTAGGAATGAAGGAGATGTGATTTGCGCGGCGCCCAGTGCCATTGCCACTAACGCGGTCCAGGTTTCTAGCTAAGCCCCTGAGAAAAATATTTCTTACGACGCTGCGTAGGTAGCTCACAGGCAGCATTTGACCAGTAGATTCGGTGCTGTATTATCACGGACGAAAGCCACGCCACGCCTTTGCTCAAAGTCGTCTTGCCGCTCTGACCCTAAAGAAGGGAGGTTGCGCTAATTGGTAGCAGGAGAGCAGCAGTGAATTCTTCGAGGCAGTGTGTACTACCGTCAGACACGGACCATGTATTGCCTACAGTTCATTGTGGCTCAACTGGGCCTCCAAGGAGTATGTCTTGTTCGACACGAAGGCGCATCATTTTCCCCGTAGGTTCTCAGTCCGATAATGCCAAACCCGTCAGTGAATTATGTTGTTATTACCGCCCATATGGTAGAAAATCTAAATAGTGTCGGCCTCACTGTATTAGGCAAGAAGGGAAATTAAATAGCCCGACCAACGCATCCAGAACCAACTAAACAAATCATCCGTTTTGCAAGAAGAATCGACATGCTTCCGTCACATTCCTCCTCATCACGGGAGTGGAAGTCAGCGTCTGCCTTGCAAACGCAAACGACAAACACTCAATGCCCACGTACTATATGGTGCAGCCAAACTTTTCAGGTAGGTTCATCCAGTCAGCGCATGTTGCACCTGAGTCCCAAGCTCCGGCGAGGTTTGCAGTGGGTTCTCTTGGTTACGACTGCACTCCGCAGTTATCGTTATCGGCTTCCTTTGAGAGTTTGGGCTGCCTGTTGGTGCTGGCCGCCGCAGGATTTTAAACGACCGTACTAAACAAGCCGTTAAAGGTGTTGTTTTAGAAGCCCTAGTGACCAGGCGCGTTTCCTGAATCGCCTGCGTTAATTCAGAGTATGCAACTATGCCTTCTGAACACCGCGCCTGGTAAAAATAGTTGCAGTAGCTTCGCCAATCACTCTGCACATTGTCATTCGTAATCGGCTAACGAGTGCCCGACTGAGACGACTCGTCCTTGATAAATTACGTGCCGCGAGAGCTGAAGTGCCTCACCTGCAAAAGCTCACTGTCCTCAGACCATCCAACGGCTCATGGACGTCACCGTTTTACAGGGTTCCGAAGAAGCATATGGGGGACTGGCACCCCTGTGGCGATTAACGTTCCCTAAACAACGTGACCGCGCCTCATTGCTATCCAATCTCACTTATCGTGGATCCTGCTGACAAGCTGGTAGGTAAAAGCTTTTCCGTGCAAACAAATGGGTGCGCAGTTACAAGTATATTCCGGTAGCCGAAGCGGACTTCACTAAAACTGTAATGGGGATTGCATTTGGTTCTTTTGCATGCCATTTAATCTAAGTAGTGCCGCAAAAATTTTCAGCGGTTTAGCCATCAAGTTTGTTGCGGCTTAGACTTCCTTTCTACATATCTTGACAACGTGCAGATTACGAGCTCCTAAGGCAAGGAGCCCATACACTACGTACGAAGGGATTTTGACCGTACGTCCTAACACGGGGTGACGAGCAATGGAAAAGTGTTCGTTTGGCGTCGATTCGTGCAGTATCGTTTCCGCAGGTCTCTCTCGCAGGCGCCGAACAAATAAAGGATAAAATTAGGGCTACCATCGACTAGATGGAGCCACATTCTTTCAAACAGCTAAGGCGCTTTGCCGCGCTCGCCAAACTTTATCGTCGACTTTTACTAGAATATGCGTTGTTTATGCAGCCCTTAAGCACCTACATCGCAAAAGCTAAAGAAAACAGGTTTTATGGCGGTAGCACGCACTGTTTAAAGATTTAAAAGAAACTATCAACAACATTGCTCCCAAAGGGCAGCAAGGCACAACAGCACCACTATCGCTCAGTACCAACGCTTGAGGCACCACAGATGGGGCGGCCTTTTAGTTACCGTTTGGCAGCCGTTGTCAGTTTTCTCTAAAAGCTTGTGCTTTACTAAAGCTCGTTACAGTGCTTTTAATAGAGAACTCACAGCTATTTATTCATCCATACTTCATTTCCGGCATGTCTTAATATACCACATTTGCATCGTGTTGGGCAACCACGATACTCTGGTTTATGTGCTTGTCTCGACTACTGATCGATACCCTGCTAAAGAGTTGCGCTACCTAAAATTCAGCGCCCCGTTTTTGAACAATAACAATATGTTTCAGGTTTGCACAACACCGTCGCCTACACTCTCCCGAATTCAAGCGACCTACGCAGATGCAGGACTTGCAATCGTCCTAGGCTCCACGGCCGCAATGCAACGCTATGGTTCTGAGGTGATATACTACGGATGTCCCCTCACCATACCTAAGACCCAGCACGCTGACATAATCAGACGGAACTGTACTTTGCCATTTGTCACTAGGCGCTCCGCGCCCAGACGTACCACGCTAGTATTGCCAGACAATATTCGACAAGTTTCTCGACTTGTCTCGCACAAGCGTTCGGGCATCGGTTAAACTCGCAACCGCACGATTTGATTGGACTCACGGCAATCGTGAAGTTTCTTCACTGGTAGCTGTTTGTCTTCAGTATCAACGCAAGATGGTACGCATGCAAACTAACTGCTCACTTGGCACGTTTCCTATTTCAGATGCACATTTTCTCCAGGTGCGCGTAAACCTCGTAGGTCCTCTGCCACCTTCGAAAGGCTCTGTATACCTACTGACCTATATCGACCGATACACGAGATGGCCAAATGCTACTGCGATTCCTTGCTGTTCTTCGGAAACAGTAGTAAGAGAACTTTAAATCTCTGTGTAGTTCTATACGGCTGTCCCGCCATCTTCACCACTGATCGTAGGTCGCTTATTTCGTTCAGTTTTGCGAAGTTGCTTAAGGATTTAGGCTGCTGCTACGTCCAGACAACGGCGTAACATCCGGCCGTTAATGGCATGCTGGGACATATTTACCGCCAGTTGAAGGCAGCGCTAGGTGCGTAGGTAGGTCCTTCATGGTCCGAAACAATTCCGCTCGTCCTCCTGGATTTAAAGTACACGGTTAAGACCGAGTTCGACTCCACCCCAGTGCGGATATCCTACGGCTGTACGCTGCGTTTGCGCGTACAATCGTTGGCACCATGCACGTCTACGTTTTATTATGACTGTGGAAGTTTTACCGACCGATTGATTTACCAGATGCGTGAGGTGCACCTGCGTACATTACGGTTGCCGAGGATACCGTTGTATGTAACCGGAAAAATGCCCACTTGCTCCCTCGTACTACTTTGCGTAGACGGTGTTCGACAGCCACTTCAGTCGCCCTACACTGACCTATTTAAAGTTTGCAACCGAACAAGTAGAACACTTACGATCGACCGCGGTGGGGTACTCTAAATCGTCAACACCGTCCGCCTTAACCCGGCCTTCATGGAGAAAACATGTCGCTTCCATCGTCTAGTAATGTTGCATGTGCCGTCACAAAAAACTACACCGTGTTTCTAACTTATAATGATGTCTAACCAGAACAGGATTCGGGCCTGCAAACATCAGCCATCCCGACATCTACCGAGCCTAACCTGTTGAACGCCACGGCCAAACGCCGTGGTCTGGAGGTTCATAAGCCTTTTCGCTTTTTCGATTATGTGTGGTGTAAATACGCTTAGGTTGCTAGGTACTGTAGATATTTGTCCCGCGGTTCGTTGAATAAGGTTTTGCAAAATGTGAAGGCTCTCGCATAAACATTTTCTAAATATCCAGGAAACGAAAATCTAGGCACTGGCACGCAGAAGGTCCTTGCTTCCTTTTTGGCGTGTTTTGCATGTGTTCTGCTTTCTCGTCCCTACATGCCGTAACCCACCTTTCGATTGACTGGCCCTCATGGGCTACGCTTTTGACGATTACCGCAGTCAGCAAGGAGCAGGACGCGATAGCCGATCTTTTATCCGCGGGCCGGCGGTCGCTTCGTCGTGGGATGGTGGGTATGACGGCGCAGGGGAGAGCGCGGCAGAAGAGAGACCAATCCTAAGCGCGGTGTATGGCAGCAGCGGAGTTTCAGATCAAGTCGGCCATTTTCTTGAGCTAGCCAGTTATTTTGTGCGGCATGCTCGTTCTGTAGCCTCGCGGAAATGTAATGTGCCCTGCAAGCAATAAACCATAAATAATAAACGGCACAGCGGAGCTTGACAATTCCGACGAACCCCATTTAAAGCGAATGCTCACACCTTCACACTCGGAAGACATGCCTTATGAACCTTAATAGCCCGTCATTTTCGACATCGGTTGCTTGCTATGTTAAGCGGTTTGGGGAAGTCCCGTATGATCCAAAAGATAATTACTTACTTTTATGTACAATTTTATTGCTGTCCAGTTGTACGGTACTCTTTCTTGTTTTAATCTTCCTCCGGCTCATAAATCCACTGCTCTCTAAGTTACAGCGCTAACGTTTAGCACCTGTCTCGCTTCACTCGTCCGTGTCTTCTGTGGCCCATCGAATACACTCTGCTGGGCCCGACTTTAATTAACTCCTACGTTCCTCGTCTGATTAAGCGCATCATCTCGGATTAGTATTTAGTAGTCCTATAAGATTAATATGTATGCTGTTGTAAATTATTCGACCACTATAGTTTCCTTAAGTATTAAGAACTTAGGCGGTTTGCATGTCGGAACATAGTTCCCGTTTGTTTGAAACACAATTGAGACATCTCTCTTGCCCTCTGTGAACATTCGGCGTGTGCACTGGTTCGGCTCGCGATTCGACGCCGGTCTACGCACCCAATGCATGTCTACATAATCCTCAGCCAGACGGCTTCCAATGCGATAATTTTCGACTCAGGTAGCCTTCCTCCTGTTAAATAAACCAATTCTCTAGTACAATTATGCGCGTTCTACTAAGTGTCTTAGTCTGGCCGTTTAGTCTAGTACCAGATATATTTCGCACGCCCCACGGGTTATATTTGGTTACGTTGCAGAAACTTGCCCTTTACTTATTATTCTACACAGTTCCGTCCACACAAGTGCTTTTTCCTTTTATGCTTCTGTTGTGCCCTCGAGGGTGTCAACGTTGCTAGTTCGATAAGTTTGCCTGTGAAAGTTATGCACTCAGATTACTATGACCAGTTTAGTGAATGCCATCTCCTATTCCGACTTTCCGTAAGACTACTCCAAGCCCTGGGCTACTAAGCTTGAGTCCAGTTCCGGTTCTTGGCGTTAGGTTAGTGTCAAATTTTACAGCGTTGTTGAAACGCTTTTCCTCAAGCTGTTGACGGTCTTGACGATATTTTATAACTTAAGGAATAACAGAGGAGTTACGAGGAGTTTAAGGTCGTCTTCGTAAGCGATTCGGCAAAGCCGACCACGCTACTTTTAACAAGCTGCATAAAATAACAAGCTAGGTAATCAAAAATCTCAGCTCCTGCACAAGATGCACACTTGCATAGCCATTCTCGGTTGGCTACTCTTTTCCTAATGAGGTGTGGCATCGTCGGCAGCTAGGTGACGGAAGTAAACCGGTTTTACAGGTCTGTTGGTTTGCTACTCTACTGCCCGCAACAACCGATGCTACGAGACCCACATATTTACGACAGGACCGCCAAATCACCTACACTCTACTGGCTTCGAATCGTGGGGGACGAATTCAGGCACATCCTTGACCTAGGTATCGTTAGACGTTCAAAGAGCCAGCGCGCATCGCCACTTCACAAGTTACCTAAGAAGGCAGGCGACTGACATCTGTGTGGCGACTATAGCGCTCTAAATAACGTCATCATTATGTCAGTGTGGGCGTTAAGTAGAGGCAGGAAACACCTCAGCTAATTTGTTGCAGTACATAAAAGAAAAGAAGGAAAAACATGCAACAGATGCACGCCAGTTTTGCCACTGTTGGCATATGAGCATAGTTCCGAACCGCCATCAGCCGGCCACTAGGTAGCAAAACATTTATTAGGCAAACTTATAGTAGGCCAAGCAAAAGGTTCGTGGCTGGAGGAGAGGTTAGGGTGAATAGGGTGGGGCAAAGGAACTTGGAGCACAAAAGTCATTTAAGTCGGCTACTATCTATGTCAAAGCTAGTATCCAACTGGAAGTGTGCGACGTCCATCGGACCCGCAGCAGGCAGCCGAGACGATCAAACCAAGGCCAACTTTGAAGTAAGGACCTTCCTTCCTCTCAACAAAGTCATCGCCTGTCCACCTCCCTTTTTCCACCCACACACTGGTGTGCAAACAACGCAGTCGCGGGCGCCGGTGGGCTGGCATGCAAAACTTGTGTCTGAGCCCTCGGAGTCTGGTGCGAGAAATAACCGTGCTGAGCGGTTCTTCACTTTCCCAGTGCCGTAAACAGGGCCTTTACCACGCTCGATTCCCTTGTGATGTTCCTACCAGATGTGAGGCAATCTGCGAAGGCATCGGTGGTCGAAGGTAATTAGCCTGTATGTACGCTGATCTAAAGAGCCAGGTTTCGCAACCGTAGAGTAGTGTCGACCGTATAACTGCGTTGTATAATCTACTCTTCAGGGTAAGCTTGCTGGTTCGCGACAGCCCTCTAAATATGGTAAACACTTCCGCCTGGTATCATATTGTTATACTGCTCCTAATTGACGCGATTTCAAAAAAGGCAAGTAAGGGAGCACAAAAAACTTAGCCCCACCGAAAGAAACAGCTGAACGTCAATGACCTTGAAAAAATAACGCTTTAACGACTGGCAACAAAACACTAACTGCAGCAGACCTAAGTAAATAAATACTTATTTATTCTTGAATTCATCGTGGCGAGCCAAAGCGGGCATGATCAAAACGTAAAAACAATTATGTTGCAAAACACATACGTTACAATGCGCGTGTTTAGCCGTAGCCAAAATTTGTAGGAGCTGCACCAACAAAAACATCACTCATGTGGTGCAAGATGGTCAGAGTAGCGAGGATGAAGTGGATTCACCTGTGCGTAGAGTAAACAGGAAAACACAGCAGCTGAAGTGATGACAGTAGGTGAAGCCTGAGAGTATCTTTTTTGTAAGTGTCAATAAAATAGTGAAACATATCTCTAGCCAATATGCCAAAGTGTAATTTTGGGCAGTGACTTTACTCACCGGCGTTTCACATCCGCCACGTCGCAGTGTTAATAAACGGACTTTTATGGCTTTTCCTGGACAGAACGCTTGCCAGGAGAAAACCCACTATGTCCTGAAACACTGTAGTAGATTGGGTTGAATGGTCAGTTGGCAAAGCCTCTTATCAACCATCTGTTCCCATCCCCTTATTTGAACTCGAAGGTC
This sequence comes from Dicrocoelium dendriticum, assembly GCA_944474145.2. Taxonomy (NCBI): domain Eukaryota; kingdom Metazoa; phylum Platyhelminthes; class Trematoda; order Plagiorchiida; family Dicrocoeliidae; genus Dicrocoelium; species Dicrocoelium dendriticum. The sequence goes on from OX104064.1 coordinate 83,288,272, forward strand.
TCCGCTGACGGCTAGTCAGATAGTTCAGTCAAGACCTGCCGTAGACGTTGAGGGCAGTAAAGTAGGATGCATAATTGTACTGGTAAGAAAACTTTCCAGAGTACCTGGGTCTCACTTTCTCTGTGTTTGTATACTTGCTGGGGTGTGAAAAATTCGTGTCTGTCTGTCCTCAGCGGACAACGGTCGTTGAGGCGTTGGGTGCAGTTGGTTGGTTTTGGTATAAGGCCCTCGTCCCGGTGCATCCGTGTTGGTTAGTTCACCCCATCTCAGATGACGACAGTTCCTCAGTCAAATCATGGACAGTAATTAAGTTCCCGACCTTGGAGAAACGCTAAAGTGAGGAACAGGCAGTAAAAAGACAATGAGGACAAGCATAGAACTAGGCACTGTAAAAACCCTACCTTATGACGTTTACACTTCAGGAAAACTGATGTAAAATGTGCGAAAGATATTACGCGGAAAAGGTTTCATGATAATGAAAAAAGGCTGCTGCTGGGGTAAACTACGGTGATGTACATGATGAGCTAAGGCATGGTTCCGGTAACCAGTCCACAAGGTAGTAGTTGAATGTGTTGCGACTAATGTTCGGGAACAGAGAAAAGAGCGTTCAAAGACGGATTGCGCCCGAATGGTAAATAAACAGCAGGAAGTCATCCCGTGAAACAGCAATCGTGGAATAGGATGACGCATCTGCGCTTCAATAGATTGGGTGAATCACTTAAAGGTGGGATTTTACAGTGTCGCAAACTGCTTACTGGACGCGGAGAAAGGTGAGGTTAAGAGCCGGAACAACTACATAGGAAAAGGCGCTCCTTGTTGACGAATTAAGGAAACAATGACTGCCGGGCAGTCAGTTAAGGGGAGTAGGGTTAATGAGAAGAAAACAGGCCGTAGCAAAAGCGAGGCTTAAGTGGTAGAAACACGATACTATGAACCAACACTTGTGGAATAGGTTGGCAAATCTGCGCTTCAGTAGAGTAGATGAACCGGTAGAAAGTAGAATTATACGTTGTCAAACGGAAGCAACGAAAGCAGCGCCGAATGAGAATAAGAGCTGGATTAACTACATAGCAGAAGCCCCTATTAATTAATTGATAAGGGGAACACGGCCTGCCGGGCCGACAGTGAAGTAAAGGAGATTTTATAGTGAAAGAACATACGCCGCACCTAAAGCGGCGATTGGGTTGTACAACAAGCAATACTATCAAAACAGCATTTATGGAATAGGTTGGCGCATTGAGGCTACAGAAGCTAAGGCAAAGCACATAAAGTTGGAGTTTTACGGTGCGACAGAAGATAAAGTACACACAGAAAACGGTCAGGGTAAGAGCAGAAATTACAACGATAAAGAAGCAGCTCGGCGTTGAGTACTTAAGCGAACATGGACTGCTGGGCAGCCAGTTAAATTGAGAACGGTTACAGTGAACTAAGACAGGCCGCAGCTAAAGCGAGGATTTGATTGCAGAACGAGCAATATTATCAAAACAGCAGGTTTGGAACAAGGTGGCGCATCGTCGCTGCAGTCGCTAAGGTAAACAACAGGTGGTGGAGTTCTACGACGCCAATATAGAGCTAAACGGAGGCAGCGAACGGTCAGGGAAATATCCGGATGTACTACGTAGTCGAAGCTGCTAGTTGTTATGGGATTAAGAGAATATGGACTGCCGCGCAATCATTTAAGCGGAGGGGGTTACAGTGAAGGAAAAAGGCCGCAGCTAGAGCAATGATTAGATTGTAAAACGAGCAAAGCTATCAAGGCAACAATAGTGGAACGGGATAGTGTATCGGCGCTTCAATAGGTTTGGCGAACCACTCAAAGGTAAAATTCGACGTTGTCAAATGCAAGCCAGGTTGACGCGGCGAACAGTTTTGATAAGAGCCGGATTACCTATGTAGCAAAAGCCGCCTCTTGTTAATTGTTTAAGGAAAAATGGACTGTCGGGTAGTCAGTTTTGTGGATGGGTTGTAGTAAAAGAAGGCAGGCCGAAGCCGAATCGAGACTTGGGTGGTTGAGCAAGCAATACTATGAATAACATAGTGCAACAGGTTGGCGCTTCGACGCATCAGTGGAGTAGGTGAACTACTCGAAGCTGAAATTCTGCGGTGTAAACAATAGGTCAAAAGGACATATAAAATAGTGAGAGTAGAAGCCGGATTAATTACTTAGTAGAAGCCCTTCTTTATTTAGAGAATATGGGAATATGGATGGCCGAGCTTACATTTAAGTGCAGGAGAGTTATATTGAAGGAAGACAGGCAGCAGCAAAGCGTGAGTTGGGTTGTAGGACAAGGACTACTATGGTGCAACAGCCGTAGAATGGGCTGGCGATTTGGAACTGTAAAATAGTGGATAACACACTCAAAAATGAAATGCTACGGTGTCAAAAGGAATCCAAACGGTGGCAGAGTACAGGTGAATAAGAGCCGGGTTAACTACATAGCGGCAGCCGCATTTTGTTGAGAGCGTAAAGGAACATGGAGTACCGACCGAGATGAGGTGAGGTAAAGCGAAAGAAAGAGAGCCGTAGCTGGTGCGAGGATTATATTGTAGAACTAGTACTACTATTAACCAGCACTTGTGGAATGGGATGGTGTATCAGTAGATTAGGTGCATTACTGGAGCGTGGAATGCTACGTTGTCTAAATGGAAGATGTCCAAATGGACGCATGGAAAGTGCTGCTAACAGCCAGATTAACAAGGTAGCAGAAGCCGCTCGTTGTTAAGAGATGAAGGGAATATAGACTGCCGAGCAGTCATGTGCCGGTCGAGGGTTATAGTGAAGGAAGAAAGGCCGTAGCTGAAGTGAAGATAGGGTGGTAGAACAGACAATACTACGAACCGACAATTTTGGAATAGAATGGTGCAACTGGGCTTTTATATATTAAGTAAACTACTCCAAGCTGGAGTTGTGCTGTGTCCAAAAGAAACCAAACTAGCTCAGAGAACCGTGCGACCAAGTGTTAGGGTAGCTATGTAGCAGAAGGTGCTTATTATTGAGAGATAAAGAAGACATTAACCGCCGTGTAAACGGCTAAGTGGGGGGTTTATAGTGAACGAACGAAGACCGTAGCTGAAGCAAAAATTGGTTTGTAGAACAACAATACTATGAATTAACAATTGTGGAATAGGGTGACGCATCGGCGCTTCAAGAGAGAAAAGATTATATGCCACTGCTGTGTTGAAAATATCGTTGCATAGCGAGCTTGGAATGGACGTGTGGTTTCAGCTGGTGCTTGGCAGCTGCACCGAAATGTACGAAGTGCTTTACTTCCACATGGACTTTTACCGGGTAACGATCATATCTAATGGTTAGCAGAGAACAGTGAGGGTAGGAGCCGGATAAATTGGGAGGTAAGTGCTGTAGGTGTTCGTAAGAAATGGAAATGGATTAGGTAGTAGCCATAGTTAAGAAGGGGAGCGAAGGGAGAAGAGGATGAAGGTCACAGCAGCGGTGAAAAATGTTTGCAGTCAGGTAGGGCCTACGCTGGAGGTGGCGGAATAAGGTGAGGATAGTGAAGTTGGAGGCGCTACTATTTAAGCTGATAAGCTAGATTTGGTCAGCGCTTAGTCGGGATAAGTGACGGATATAACTGGGGTAAACGAGAGGTAAGTAAGTGAGATCTATGTCCGAAAGGTTGGGTTTCCAGCTTTAGAGGTGACTGAAGCCATATGCCTAAACTCCATCCGCCGGTATCTTGGTGTTAAAGTGATCACACGTAGGAACGGTAGCAAGGTGCCTATGTAGGGATTAGCAGGTGTGCGCAGTATCCTCGGCTTCCCTAACTTGTGAAGGTAGCGTCTTCCAGACGCGAGCGAACTTGTAGAAAAAGTTCTTACGCATGTTGGTACAAGCTGTAGGTAGGGTAATGGCTAAGGTTCTATTGCGGAGTAGATACCAAGGGCTACGATTTTGTTATATGCGTCCTTCCAGGTTAGTGTTTGGGTTGTTTATGGTCTGATATAGGAAAGTAAGGTTGAGTCTCATTCTTCCTGACCGGTAGCTTAGCAGATGCGAATGAGTCGAAAAGTAGCGGTTCATGACATTTCATAGTTCAGCTAGATTACTGGTAACTGAATTGCCTGGAAGCATAATTGCATTAATGGAATTCGAGGCTGGGTTACTTCTGCTCCTCATGTGGAGATTGAAGGCTTTGGTACGGTTAATAGCGTCCAAAGCAATTTGTTCATCGGACAGATGTGTGGCACCTGGTGAATTTCACAACTCCACCAGGACTACAATAATACGCTCGAGGAAGAATTCCTGGCTGCTGTTGGACTTTGAGCGTGCCTTGTTGAGCCAGACGAGTAGATTACGAGAAGGAGCTGCATCTTGTGGCGGCTGCAATTTTTGTCTTCTTTATAGGTGCAAGTATATCCAGGCAGCGACAGCGATTTCTATATAAATAAGTGACTAAATGGTAGATTCTCGGTAAAAGCAGACGCATCTGTGATAGCGCGATCTAATGTGCATAAAAGCGTAGCTTCTTTGAAATAGTAAGACATATCGGTTTAATAGAAGGTATAACCGAATAGATGTAGGACACACGAGTGCGCATTTTGTCAGGTAATAGTCCGACCAAGGAACATGATGGCGCTGGGGTGCGTAAAACTCAGTTATAGCGGTTGTGTCAGTGTTCGAGTTCGGTGTGATTTCGCCATTTAACAAACCAGGAGCAAAGGAGTCAAGGCAAGATTTTGGTGCAATCAGTGTCCATTAAATACTCCGCATGTTCAGTGCTTCAGCAAAGCATTCTCCAAAGTAAAATCACTTGCACAGGTTGTATGTAGAAGTCTGACCACTGCGTCAGTGTGAAATGTTCAAGTGTGACATTATTCAGCGGCGAGTCACGTCCGCCACGTTACGGTGTTGTACAGAAGATGAACTATCCGTATCTGTGGCCAGCAAGAAGACATCTTAGCTGATGGATCACCGAGTTAGAGCAGTTTGTTCAGTTACTGCGTTTGCAGAGCCGAATACTACTCGCTGGTCAAACCAAGGAGAGGCGGGTAATGGGTAGCTGGCAGGATAGGTTTGTCATTTTATGCTCGCATCCAATGTTATTGTCAAGCACGCTAGCAGCTGCATTGGCATGCCCCTTGTAAAAACTAAATCTTGGGTGTTACGGTACCCAGTGGGTGCACGTACCTGTTGCGTTCACCCAAATGCATATATGGTGTCCACAAATCACGGGATTTGGGTGGTGCGGATTGTGATTTCCAGGCTACTTGTGGCATGCTAAAGTCACTAACGATTATATTATAGTAGTTAGGCAGTAGAGATCCTTCTGTGAATAGTGCAACTAGACTGTGCTTACCGTTTGTGTTTGTGTGTGGAGGGTTACACAGACAGCTAGTTAAGAGACCGCGCTGTCCGCTACTATTTTGAACGCAGGCTGAGTCTTTATGGGAGTTGCTTAAAGGTCTGTGAAAGGTTGGCAACCCGAATTGGTCAAGCACGTAAAGGAGGCATCTACCACCACAGTGGTAGTTCCTTCCTTTGCTAAAGGAATAGTAGCCCGGGATTTGAAGCTGTGTAACACGTTTTCGCCTCGTGCCACGTTTTTATGATGAGCATCACCTGGAGGTCAGATAGGACAATATCGGGGCTGATACGGTCCATCTGAGGTTTGATGGACCCTGCGCTAAAGAAAGTAGAGTGAGCAGCTTTTGCAAAGCGGATCCTCTGACGCATTATCCGACACAGTAGTAGCCTGCGTGGTTTGTGTAGATAAATTTGCTGTCGTTTCAGCTGGATAGCTAACAGGCATAAGTTTTGAGAGGTCATACAAATTATCACTGTCCGGGTTACTATAGTGCAGGTCGGGTTGTAGATCAGCAGGTGGGAGTAAGTGCGCTTGGTTACCATGCTGAAACGATGCAGAAGAGACTGGTTCATGGTTGTGAGTAGGTATTCGTAGCGACAAAGTTATTGGCAGGCATATGTTGGACGTAAAGTTTAGAGGATAACAAGGGATTATAGTGAATTTGTAGTCCTGTGGGGCATAGTTAAGTCAGAGGTGGTTGGTTACTGTTAGCTGTACCGAATTAGAAGAGTCTGAGAGGGGATGGGACCAGTTTGCCTGCAATGAAGGGTCCCCAGGTTAGGTCGTCGGCCGTAGGCATGGTATACATGTTCATAGGTGTGGCTAGAAGCGTCTCAGGTGAAACAAAGGCCTTTGTTGCCGTTAATCGTGGTCATCGTGTTGCGCAGGAGGGGGACTATCGAGCTGCTTTACATGGGGTGAAAGGGACCGGGGGTGCATGTCAGTTCTGGAAGTGGCGTTTAATGAGCCGACGTCCGCAAGAAGCGGTTGAGGCTATAAAGTTGATAGAGTGCAACCTCGTCTTGCATTCTGGTGAGTTAGGGTGCGCCATAGCGCGCCATATTCCATAAAAATGGGACGGGAATTCGTGGTGACATGTCAGGCAGTTCAGTATTGTTTGGAAGTTTTGTCGTGCATGGGTGCTTATATATAATAAATAAATAAATAAGTATATTTCTAGCCCGGCTAGTGGCTGCACCTTTAAGGGTTCAGATCAATCTTTACATTAATCCTATGCTCTTGCATGGAAGTAGGCAAAATAGGAGTATATGTTCCTAGTTGGCAATTACAAATGCATTGGCATTGTTCGGTGCACAGCTGATGGGGTCGCAGGCGCCTACCTTGAAATTCTTCTGGTTCCTTCGGACGGTATTGAGTTCCTTGTTCTTTTGTTGTGAAAGCTGCGCAGAGCTGTAGTTGTGCCGTTTTTCTTTGGAACAAGATCCAATTCACCACAAGTGCACATTTAATTCATTGGAAGTTTTGGCCCACTCAGTCGCCACAATTGTTGGTGCGCACGTAGAAGAATTGAGAGCGCTTCGGAATTATAAGGGATACGAAATTTAAAAAATGATTTCGAGAAATGCAGATAAAATAAAAGGGATCTGTTAAAACGTAATAAGGCGGCGAGCTTCACTATAAAAATACAAATTAACAAAAATATGTAGCCAAACTTTTCTTGCGTTGATATTGCCTTCTAGCGCAAAATTTCAACCTGAGTAAATCTCAGAAAATACATTTTCTAAGGCTAAACTACTGTGTAAATTAGCACAAAAATAGGCCGCCAAGGACAAGTTTTAGCCGCGGCTTACGTTGAAAGTAAAAACAGTGCAACAATTGCAGTGGTTTGCGAGTTATTCGCAAATTAAATGGTGGTCTACGATTAAGGCCATTATTCTTTCTCGCTAAAAATGGCTTTTTGCTTTGCAAGCAGATAGTAGGGAAAAGAAAGGTAAATGTAAAAAGTAGCGAAGCGGTATATGTTCTAAATTGGCCTAGCTATCCTGAAATGCTCTAATTAGCCGGTAATACTCTGCAACAACTAGGGACCGCGGAGGTGGCCGAAAAGTACACTTTACAGGCATACGTGGCAAATTTATGCAGATAAGGTCCAATTTTGCGCGAAAACGCTAGAAATGCAGTAAGGAATATTATACCTGCATGGGAAGTCAGGAGGGCTTATAAGTAACCCACGGTTAGAAGGCCTACGTATACCATTTTCAGCAGATACTGAGCCACATAAACCACTAGGAATATAGAGTTTAATACCGTTTAACCCTCGAAGTGGTACTAAAGTTTATATCAAGGCCGCATGGGCCAGTTCTACCTGGGTAACACAGGAGACCTTTCGGATCAGTTGACACATTTTGGCCTGGAAATACACACATTTCTTAGCTCTATATCACAAGTTTTATCTCTTAGAGCCCACTTTCTATATTCGTAAAGCTGTCTCCAACATCACTGAACTAGAGAAGCCTGTCACTAATAATAAAGAAGTGAGTATGGGAAAATTTAGTAAAATTTAGCAAATTGCTTTGGGATGTGAAGTTCATTTTGGTCTGCCTTGGTGGGGCATTACCAACTCTACTTCTGGGGATTGAGCTTGCGTGAACATGAGGGATTGTTATGCCTCACGTGTTGATGCAAACTATTATGCAGCTCTTTGATTAATTTTGAGCTATTTCTCACCAATTTTAATTTCCAAAGCCAGTGCCAGCGGTGTTCATCCAGGTGGCAAGATTAACTAGTACTATGCTGTCACCCCGGCTATTTCTTTTGTGGTTTGCCTGGCAAGAGCTGTTCTGGCACCCTAAAAAAGGGTAATAAGGTAAATCAGAAGTAGAATAGTAATAAAAACCAGTGGTAGCTGGACGTTCACCCGCCATTACGCATAACTCATGGTAGGCTTTGGAGCCAGCTAAAAGATAAATAACACACGGGCGGCCAAGATAAGAAAAGTGGTGATGGAATGTTTCTGGTGGTCCAGCCAACCAGTGTGACAGGGGCCTGTCTGTGGTTGGTTAGCTTTCGTGCCAGTGAAATGGAATCTGGAAATGCGAGTGTTTTACTAGCAAAAGCAGTTAAAGAAGAGGATCTGGTTTTCATTATGCCTGTCTACTAGTGTTCCCAATAGTGTTAGACATATGTATACCAGATAAAGCTAAGTATATGGGGCAAAGAAAGGATGAGTGGAGAGCAAAATGTCTGATTCTTAGGCCTAGAACTTTTAAAGTGCACTGTTTGTCAACAATATGAAAGATATATATAATGTTGCTGTTTACATACTGATAGTGATTGGAAACGGCGGAGTACACTAGCTAGTGCTCAAGCTTAATGAAAAGCATCAATAAGGGCCAGCTAGCAACCGACTTCTACGAAGACACATGAAGGTTCACCTAACGCCGGCATTTGGACGGTTTTGGACAATTCTAATGCTAATTTTAGGTGTAGTAGCAGCAACAAAAGCTTTCAACGTCTTATGAAAGGCTTAGGTCTGGTAGGATGCTTTTACTAGGAGTACCTCAAAGGTCATAAGCCTAAAATTATTCCTACGGACCCAGTGGTTAAGAAGTTAGAAAGTGATAAATGTAAAGCTGAAGACAAGAAAACAAGATGTAGCTAAGGTGTAAGGATTGAAATGCGCCTGCACGGATGGCTTCGTCATTGCCCTGCAATACCCTATATTAGGAATAGCTACGTGTTTGCGAACCTGTCAGTCAGTAGGCTAGGCTGTACTGTTTGTTGAACATTTCAATTATTGACGAAGGGACCATTGAAAACGAGAAGCCGGTGGGTTGTGGATACCAATTGGTCCATTCAGCCTTTGGAGCAACGTGTCAGTAACCGGGTCAAAGCACGTCAAGAACTAAGCATTAATGGCTAAGTACCTCTTGCATTCAAAGTTCTAATGTTAGCACTTGCACGGTGCGTTCAACTGATCCGACTGAGACCTTTTGGGTTTTGTGATTGCGGTAATGGATAAGTTAAAAGAACAAGGGTCACTGTTGGAGACAATTCATGGGGGTTGTTCCTTATTATCCCTCACCGGATGCTTTGTGCTGGCTCCTACTCTTTCTATAGTGCAGTCATAAGGCGGAATTGTCCGTAGGATAACTCAAGTAGGTCAGGAAGAGATCGATGAAGGCTAACGTCATCTTGTACTCGAGTTGCTATTCTGAAACCCTATAAAATGTGCACGACGGATAGCATTAAAGTCTCTTAGGCAATAACACGGTAAGGCCAATGAATGTTGGTGAGCTGTGAGCTCAATGTGCTTAGATGTTATGCGCTACCTCGCGGGCATCCTCAAGCTTCATTAGGGCCAGTTTCGAAGAAGCGGCCTTGCGAATCACAGATATGGAAGATGCTTTGTATGTTGCCAAAACCTAGGAAACGTTGTATCTCCTTCCTGAATACATGCAGGTGTTGGATTTCTCTTATTCTGGACGGCAACCTGTTCCATATCTTCAAGTATACGGCTAAGAAGAAACGAGATGGCAGTCTCTTCTTTGCCTTTAGCGGAGTAATGAAATGGCTTTTGTTTCGGAGTTTAGGTTTGGATGCACTCCTTAGTTTCAGACAAGTGATATTACTGTGCAGCTTTCTATGAATTAGCTTATGTAAAAAGAACATGCTAAGGATAATGCGCCTTTACCATAGAAGATGACTTTTAAGGTGTTCGCACCTTTGTCGGTAGCGCAGCGCTTGCTGCGATGGAGTCAACATCTTCGTAAAGCGCCGCCTAGCATTTTCAAGCAGAACACGGTCCGACTTTCGTAAGCTGGCTGGCCGAACAACCTCCTCGTGGTGCCAGCTGGGTGGTTCGGGTTTACCCTCTTCCAGCAAATAGTTCGGCGGCAGTGTTTCAGGACGTGGTTGGTTTTCGCCAGGCAAACGTTCTCCCTATAAAAGGCCACGAAAGTCCGTTTAACAACACTGTGACGTGGCGGTTGTGACTCGCCACTAACTAAAGTCACCCATTGCTTATCCGGACAATCGCTTCAAGTCCACAGATATCAAGCATCCATTTAGCACTGGCGACACCTTCAAACACATTCAAGCAAAACGACAGGAAACATTTACCAATCGCATAAACAAATCTAAACACGCCTACATGCAAACTTACATACGTTCATACATAAACATATGCAACAATCCCATTGTTCCATTGTACACTAACTGATCACATTTTGTACTCTTAACATCAGCATGCCTGCGCAGGCGTGCCTCGCTTAGTCGAGAATACAAATTTATTTATTTATTTATTTATTTATTTATTTATATATAGAACGTAGACTGACGTGGCTCTAATAACGTTCTGGCCTCGCATCTTCGGTTTTTATGTAACGGCGTATCCCTGGTAGGACAGTCGTAACAGTAAACGTAGCCAACTGGACAGCAGTCCGGTTCAGGTATTAATGGATTAATTAAAGCTAAATGCATTTAGTTTGACATTTTTTAATGATTAGCTGATTGTTAAGCAATGTACGTAATATAATTTGACCATAACACGTGTGGCTTAAATGCATCGGTAGGTCATTTTATTTGCACAGTTTCGGTTTTGTAACCTTGGTCGCTGCTGACACTTGGTTTTGCGCTGTTGTTTAGCTCCTTTTTTACTGCGTCACCTCAGACACACCTATCGGGTTTTCCAGTTATAGCTTGTTTGATACATATGTGTTCAATTTCAGCAGGCTGCATCGAAAGAGTTATCAATTATCTGCACCGTTTCCGTCTCGTAGCACCATTTAGCGTGCAGCAAACAGAATGACATCGGGGTTTAGCTACGTAGAAGTGCTTCTGTTGGCCACAGCTAAGCGACAAAGGGGCAAGAGGCTTCGCAACCTATAGTACATGTTTGCTTACACAGTGCAGCCATCTGACAAAGTTACCAAATGTTGTGACGATGACAGGGACCCAGATGCAGTGGTCCATAACTTAAGAAAATTTATTGCAAAATCCCAGGTACCAGCGTCACTTGTTCGTCTACTGTTGGGGCTTGTGCAACCGTGGATGCCACTTTTGCCAAAGGACTACGGGACGCTGACGCAAACTCCACGGAACTCCCGCATACGAATGGTTGCACCGGGCACCTACGGTCACGCAGGTTTACTGAGAGGTTTACAACGTGCATGCTCTGCTCTTTCGCTCGCGGCTGATGACATTGTATAATATTAATTGCACGTTGACGGATTTAAATCTTTTAATGCATCCAAAATGCATATGAGGCCGATTCTTTGCCGTGTAATAAAGCTAGTGGTCACAAAACCATTCATTGTTGCTGTCTATGCTGGGACCACAAAACCAAATGAGGTGGACGATTATTCGGACGACACAATTTATGAGATCCGTTCGTTGCAAAGGGGGTGATTATCCAACTAAAAGTCGTTATCTGTGATACCCCTGCACGCGCTTATGTGAAAGGCAAGAAAGAACCCTCGGGTTATGTCTGCTGTGACAAATGCACCCAACGTGGTGAGTATACGAGCCGCAAGGTGGCATACCCACTTACGGATAGCGCACTGCGGACAAAGTCATCTATTCGAAGGAATGCCAGCCAACCATCGCCTTTTGCTGCTTTGAATGTAGATTTGGTTGAAGACATTCCGATTGACTATATGTATTCAGTATGTTCGGGTGTGATACGCAGATTGATCAAAAACTGACGCACTGCACCCGTGGACAGTGGCATTCGACTGCGCATGGGACGGTTGATTTCAGCGAACGTACGCTTGCTGGACTTCGGACCTTCTTGGACATCAGATTTTTCCCGTAAGCTTCGATCACTGAACGAATACCAATCTTGGAAAGCAACTGAGTTGCGTCAGCTTTTGCTAAACGCCGGACCAGCGTGTTTAATCTGGGTATTGCCTGAGGCTTTCTATCATAACTTTCTAGACCACACATTTGCTATTTATATTATGTGCCACCCTCACCTTCAAACTGCCTTATTTGATTTCCTTATTCCTTTACTCCATTTTTTGGGATAATTCTTTTGATACTTACAGTCCCAGTGAGATGATGTGGAACGGGCACTCACTGGTTCATCTGCCCGCTAACGTACAGATGATTGGGACTTTAGACAGCTTCCCAGCATTTCCCTTTGGGTCTCACTTGTTTTCCATCAAACGCATGATTGACAGTTCACCGCGCCCTGTTGTTCAAATCCTGCGGCCTACGTCGGAAGAGGAACAGCTTCCTCCTAGTTTCAGCAACGCATGCACGGGTGGGAATGTGGACATGTGCACACATCAGGGTCACAAAACATTTCGTGTGCATGGCATTTTGTTTACCATAGTGAAACCGAATAACGTCATCATCCTCGATGAAAAACCCAGAGTGCTCACAGATGTGTCTGCAAATGTGTCTGGGAACATGGTCATGCAATGCCGGGAATTTATGAATCTTCGTAGTCTCTTCACACATAGCATGCATTCCTCAACGGCATACGTCTTTTGTGCATAGCACTTATCAAAAGATGTATGTAGCTTTTCCGCCTGTCATATTCTATTCAAGTGCATCGCATTGCTTTTGAAAGATTACCTTGTAAGTTACCCTATGCAACGCAGCCATACACTCTACCTATTGATGTCTTTCTTTTTCAGCCCTGGGGGCTTTTCAAGAATACAGCGTTGTCAAACAACTTGACTCCGACGGTTTTATAACTGTTGTCAGTAATACCTGGCTTAGAGAAGAAGGGGCGTACGTCCAAATACCTTCCGTGCGCCGTACGCACTACTATGCAGCTGCGAAAAATCACACTGCACCCGATGTCGATGAGGCCAGCACTACCGTGTCCATCATCTTTGGCACGAGTAAGTTACGTTTTTATCATAACCTTACACGTTCGTTAACTTCCAGCATGTCCGAGAAAAGGAACGTTAATCAGAGTGCGGCATGCTGCCATCTACAGACGACACCATTCCGATGGGTCTTTCAGCTAAGCGTCCTATGTGAGTATGGATTTTTATTTCCCCTTAGACAACGGCCCGTCCACTCCAGCTACGGTGACGAAGATGCAACGCGTCCCACCAAACCCAGAAGACCTGCTGCAACAACTTACGCACGTGCTCCCAATTCTCTCGTCAGTGGCATTAGTCCACCACGTCTAGGGCCATCAACCAGCAACCGTAAGTAGCGCGTTCATACTGCCCCTATTAAATTGTAATCGCACCGTCTGTTATTGCAGACGTTGCATCATCCAATCTGGAGGTACTACAGGAATTGAAGGCGATTAAAGGTAAGACGTCACAGACGCATTTCATTGTACTCAGCTTTATTTTTAGATGAGTTATGCCTCAGCCGATCCGAACTGGTCGGCCATCGCCGCATGCCCGAAACCATGCTGCAGATGCTGCAACGACAGTCTCAAAGGCTTGCACCGGGACTTTGTCTGCCATTTATATCTCCCAGTGAGCTGAAGAGATATGATGAGCGGCTGAAGGACCCAGGTTTCAATAACAGAGGCGTAAGCATCTTATTGTTGCAGGACTTTCAGGTCAACCATTTGTGTGCTGTGCACGGTGCTAAAGTGCAACTCGTCGTCAGGAGTACCATGGAGCGGCTAAGGATAAGATCAGTTGCCGCGGAGATCAATTACTGAGGCGCAGGGGGCTTGGTTGCGTTCAGGCGAAAAAATACGAACGGCATTGTACAAGGTAGGTTGACATACAGTAACCCATGAAAACTACAAAGGCATCATTAGGCAACGCATGGAGCTGCAGACGCGGATGCCGACAGTACACGTCAACTCAAAACGTGGTTGCATTCTGCACGACACAAAAGACCATCTGTTGAGTGAAGTAAAGCATGCAGTGCGAACGAAGTGAGTCCACTGCTTCATTATTAACCTGTTTAGCCTCCTACGTTGTCCATTGCCGAAGCGGATTAACCATCTTGACAATGCCGCTTTTTGCTACTAACGATTGTTGTAATACACACATTCATGTACATAATGCATCCTTATACCACGTCTTCGCCTTTCGCTTTCGCCTTCTGATGTTCTTAGGTGCGCGGTAAGCTCCATTTCGCTTTCTGACCAACAGCTTGAAGCTCCGCCTAGGTGTGTCCCCACGTCCAGCAACTAGGGCAACACGTACTGCGTGAACTTTGGGTTCGAACCGTCAATGTATACCTTAGGTACTAGGTGCGTAGTAGTGTGAGGTACGTATTTGGATATCCCTAGTAAGCAATCAAGGTCTCTGGACCTACGGGAGGGCCACACAAAGTGGTGAATTTCTCCTGAACAGCACCAGCATCATTTTCATTGGTCCGCCGTAAACTGGACAAAATCACTTTTCGCCGCCTCATGGTACGAGATCCTGTCCAGTTTAGCGTAATGCTCTCATGGGAACGTTTAGGAGGCTACTCTTAACAGGATCTGGACGTGGGCTATCAGGGATGTGGAATGATAATTCCCTTACCCTTGCCACTTGATAATGAACTTGCAAAGTTGAGGCTCATGGAGTAGCGCAAGTCCAGATCTATTGTCATGGCATTCTGTTTGATAGTGATGCCGGCTATTGTTAGGGACCCAGCAGGTATAGAAAATTTGTGGGTCTTGACATTTGGTTTTTGGGCGGAGAAGTTCATTTGCTAGTGTGCGCACCACTTTTTAAGCGCTTTAATATCCTCACAGATACTATTAATTTGCGGATAATAAATAAATAAATAAATATTTGCTTCTCGACAAAGCGAGGCGCACCTTTTGGGCATGATCAGCATATCGCAATATTGTACTTGGCAGCACAATTAGCAGCATCGAGAGCGGGAGTAGTACAGATGACGTCAGTAGTGCTGGCCTATATGGCCCATATGGCTGACTCAATTACACGATTATATTACCCGGAGAGCCTCGTGGGCTTCTCCCAACTTTCGTCAATAAACCTTTCTCATCGTGACCCTATGCAGACTCAAAGCTATTTTCCCCCTACCCGTGAGGCTGCTAGACTCGTTCACCCTCTATCGTTGCGGCCCTTTTTGCTGCCTTTATTGCACTTGCTGTTCCTACACGCCGACTAATCCAGTCTCGCCAGATCGGCCACTTATTATCCGATTTCCCTCATAGTTCTTCGACTTTACAAATCTTGGTTCTGCTGACCCAACCTTTTGTTTACATTACCTGGTAAGCCTCGTGGGCTCCTCCATTCTTTATCTATAAAACCTTCTCATCCCGACCCTAACCTTTTTTTATCTCGCTTTCTTTTTTCATTCCTTTTTTAATCGGACGGCTAGCTTTACTGCCCGGCCGAGATCTTGTCTCACCGGACTAGTCTGTTTTTCTCTGACTGCTGCCGTGTTACCGAGACTTAAACGGTACATGCTCCGCAGAATTAACTCTGTTACCCATAATCTGAGGGACTGCTAGACTTTTTCCCTTGTTAGTATTATAGCCCTTTTCTTACCTTCATTGTACGACCTAGTCCCAAAGAGTCGATTAATCCAGTCCCACTTGGTCGGCCTCCTACTCAATGAATACCTTTGGATTTCTGAGACATCAATTCTCTTGCTTCGGCTGACCTAATGGTTCTGGTTACATTACGTGGAGAGGCTGGTGAGCGTATCCACGCTTTACCAATAAACCCTTCTCATCCAGCTCCTGAACTTTACTTGTATCGCCTTCTGTTTTCATTCATTTTTCAATCGGACGGCCGGCTTTACTTCCCTGCTGTGATCTTGTCTCACCTGACCGGTCTGTCTCTCTCTGCCTGCTGCTATGCTACTGAGACGTAAGCGGTATACGCTCCGCAGACTAAGCAAGATGTTTCCCTTACATCTAGAGTCTGCTAGACTTGTCCACCATTTATTGCTAGCTCTTTTCTCACCTTTACTATATGCCCTTACGCAAACGTGATGACTAAGCAAGTCTTACCCGATCGACATCCTGCTCTCCGGATTCATTCAGAATTCTGAGACGTCACTTCTCTTGGTTCGGCTGACTCAACTATCCCTTTACACTACCTAGAGAGCCTCGCGGGCTTTTCCCGCCTTTCGTCAATAAACCATTATCATTCTGACGCTAACTTAATTTTATTGCGCTCAGTTTGCAATTCTTCTTCAACTGGAGTACCAGATCTCATTGCCCGGCGTTTAGCTAGTCCCACTGATCAGTTACTTTTTCTCTGACTGCTCCTATGCTACCCAGACTTAAGCGGTATACCTATGCAGACTCGACGCCCTTGTTCCCCTACCCCGTGAGGCAGCCAGACTCGGGCGCCCTCTGCTGTGACAGCCACTTTTCCTGCCTTTATTGTACGTGCTATTCCTACGCGCTGACTAATCTAATCCCGCCAGATCGGCCACTTGTTATCTAAGTTCACTCAGACTTCTTCGACTTTACGAGTCTTGGATCGGCTGACCCAACGTTTTGTTTGCATCTACTAGAAAGCCTCGAGCGCTCCTCCACTCTCTAGCAATAAGCCTTTCTCAGCCCGTTCCTGACCTTTTCGTATCATGATCTCTGTTCTCAATCTTTCTTCCATCAAAGGACCCGTTCTCACTGCCCTGCTATGGGCCTAGTCTTTCTTGACCAGTCCACCGTTGTTCTCACCACAATTGTAGGACCCAATCTCAGTGCGCCGGATAATCTGTTCTTATCTGAACGTACTTCTGCCCTCCTATTACTCCCAGATGTCATTGTCATTTCCGACCAGGGTCTGGCAGCGACTTCACTCTCTTCCACTTGCGTCTAGACCCCTGTTGCTTTTATGTTCCTCTCATCCGTGGCCTTCTCTGTTGTTGCACTCTATTTTTATTTCCACGGCTTACACTCATTGCGCCTAACCAAGTTATACTCGCGCGTATGGTGTCCTCCGCTCCGACTTCGCTCCTGATCACTGGCGGTACTCGGACCATTGCTAAGTGTTTCTTGACTAGTACTTCCATTAGTATGCTCATCCTACTACTCTTTATATGCCTTTGCTCTTTACCTTATGATTGCATTTGCGTTAGTGAGATCTTACGTGGCAATTGAATCCAAATGCACGACAGTCTTGTCCCTATGGGACGCTTTTCTTTAGATTCTGACGCCTTTTGGAATGTGGAATCATGAGCGCTTTAGCGTAATTACTCTCACGAATTACGCTTCGCACTGCCGTCCGCATTCATTCGCTCCTAGCCGATTCTTTGAATTTCCTTTTCCTTTTGAAACTTTGCTTTACCCCGTTTGCTCCTGCATTCGTTTTCAACCTAGTTGTCATATTTTCACCTAAGACGCCTCTCGCATTCGGTCTGCTATCATCATCTTTGGGCTACCTGTTTCTCTTTAACCAACGCAGCATTCGCTTAACTTCCGTCAACACGCTTTGCTATATCGGTCGCTTGACACTGCGCGTGCAGAATCTACTTCCTACCCAGTAGTTGTAGTCTGAGTCACACCAGCGACGTGTTGTAAAGAACGCGCTTGCAAACCATGTATACTAAACAAAATTATATGCGTTTTAATGTATCATAGGCAACCTTGTGCGCCAAGAGTCAGCGTTGATGCTACTTGATTCATTGCTGTCTCTGTTTGGATGCCTCTTGTCCGTTGCCATTTTTTTCCTGAGATTTCCACAGTTACATCAGCCAAAACAAGAAGGTTTATCCACTGGGACTGGTCGACCCATCCTCAGTAGTCAGCTGTTTTAAACGCTTGATCCTTTCTCCGGGAGATAAAGAACCCGCACATCGTTCTAAATGGGTTCCGGAGGCGCTACCTTCACGGGGTCTAAACAAATGGGTTTAGCTCGCCTCGTACTCAGAGAACAGTTTACTCACCTGGAATAATATATTTACCTAGGCCCCCTGTTCCACAAACGCAGGCAAAAAATTCTGACGTGATTACCTTCACTGCATCCATAATTCCGATTCTCCAGTCACCTGGAGCTTTTCTGATATCATTTCACGGACAACGTTGTGATCGTATAAGTGGCTTTTCCTCTGGCTTTTCATGGAGTTTTCACTTGGCGATGGAGACAATTACACTTACTTACATTTGAAGGATTTCCGAAGCCACTTTACGGAGAATGGCACCTTCGCTTCTTATGGACATATCCAGCCACAAGAAACAACTTCACTCAACGTCCCCATGCCAAGTCCAGCGTGGATAGCTGGACATGGTTTGCTAGCCGGACAAGAATATAATAGAAAAAGCCGGCCTCTGTTAACAGTGTGGTTACTTACCTGCATCATTTATCATTCGACTCTGCGACTCTTTCGCATCATCAACCGGCTTCAACGACTACTGCCGGATCATTAGTAAGCCATTCGGCCAACCAACGAAGAATTTTGGCTGTCAACCGACTGCGAGTAATAGAGTGCAAAATCGGTTTATACAATGCATAGCCGACTAGCGCTACTGTTCAACAGAAACTACGGCAGTGTTCCATGACGTGGAGGGTTTTCGCCTGGCAAGCGTTCTCCATATAAAAAGCCACAAATGTACGTTTACCAACACTGCAACGTGGCGGATGTGATTCGCCACAAAATAAAGTCACAGCTAAACATTTTGCACTGACGCAGTCCTCAGCCTTCTACATCCAACCTGTGCAACTGTCTTTACTATGAAGAATGCTTTGATGGAGCACAAATCATCCCGACTTCGTACTGCTCATTGATTGCACCGAAACCATGTTTGGGCTCTTGTGCTCATGGAACACTACACGGCGAAATTACCCCAACTTGTACCTTGACGCAACAGTTATGACTGATTTTTGCGCGCCACAGCGCCATCATGTTCCTTGGTCTGACAATTAACTGACAATATGCTCACTCATATTGACTACATCTTTCCGTTTATACCTTTAATTAAAACGAAAGGTTTTAACATTTAAAGAAGCTATGCTGGTATGCATATTTGATCACGTCTTTACAGGTGTGTCTCGTTTTACCGAGAATATACTATTTATTTATTTATTTCCACAGAATGCGAGATGTAGAGATAAGTATCAGATCACTAATGTGGAGTATGTTGGTGATGAACTAGTAAGAGGAGGTTGTGTGCACTAGGCGAGTCAGTTGAGTGAAGTATGAGGGAGAAGCTGCAAAAATATTTAAGAATAGTGGCATTTAAGTGATCAGATATGTAGGCATGTTCGTGCAAAAGCAGATATATGCATATAATTTGTAGATGCGGTATCGGTCAACTTGCCAATGTGTGATTGGGGCAGTGACTTTATTGAGTGGTGAGTCACATCCGCCTCGTTGCAGTTTCGTTAAGCAAACATTAGCGGCTTTATGCAGGGAAAACGCTGGCCAGATGTGAACCCATCAAGTCTTGGAACACTCCCGATTGGTGATATGACATTGGCGAGATTGCATCTGACCGATTACCTCGCGGATATTCGCAGTCAGGTTTCGCCAATTTGTATCCCGTGTTTGTGTAGCCTCCTTCGGAGTCGACGGCAGGCGGTTGGACCTGAGGTCGGATAAATCAGGTGACTTGTATTGATTTGATTTGTTTTCTGGGTTCCTTTAGTGTATCAGCATTGCGTGGTGCGAGTGGTTTCTTTGTTCTGTGTTGATGCCGTGTCCAGGTGAGCATCGCAGGTATGTCCTCTGAGGTGTTGCGTGTAGGTAATGTTTTCCTTTAGAACAAGGAAGTAAGGAAAAACGGACCTAGCAAACTGCCAAAAAATTAAACGGAACTATGTTAATGTATAAATATAAAATTTATGGTAACTTTGGGCCGGTTAAAAGTAATGGCATGACCGAATATGTTATATATCATATCCGTAGTTTCGTGTGCAAGCACGACCCCGGTATTTGCTGAATGTGAGAGACAAATGCTGTCCGAAGTGAACTAGCGTACGCAGGAGTTGTCCTGTGTGAGAACCGAGAGTATCAGGCGTTAACCCGTAAATGAGATAGTTGAATCAAAAGAACCTAGTAGTTTAAAATGCGCATAAGATATAGTTTGATGGATGGGTTGAAAGTGGTAGAGCCCATCGTTCGAAAATGTATGAGAGTCAGGGGAGTTACTACGCCGGGTTTGAGACCCATTAAGATATTAACGTAAATGTTCAATATTCGGATGCTATAGCAACAGCTGGGTAAAGGAGTGGGACGGAGTGTCAAAGTGGTGAAAAGAATGGGATTTATATACTAGAGCTGTAGCGAGAAATTTTTTGCAAAGCCAGCCATAAGGGATCTGGAACAGCGGAAAGAGACAGGGACTTCTACATTGCGGCAAAGAAGTCAATAGACGGCAGAAAACAGCGATACTCGGAGTCAGCTTAATTCTGAGGAAGAAACTATTATATCAGCATTGCGCTAAAGATATAGGTGAGAATCATAGTCTTCTACTTGAGGTCCTACGCACCAATGGGAGGAGCTACAGCGTGAGAGTCGGTGGAACACGTAGGTAGGTGGTCCATAAATGGAGAGGAAAGCCGGAGCCAAACAGGTAAATGAAGTAGTAGGAATATGCGATGAATGGATACGTGATGTGGAGAGAATAATGTGGTTCGTAGAGTGGCAATCATAGAATAGAGATGTCTGCTTTGCGATAAGGATATAAGTGGGAACCATAGCCTACTACTTGAGTTCCTACGCATAAAATTTCGGAGGTACAGTGTGGAAGATGAGTCGGTAAAACATCAGTGGTAGGTGGTCCAAAGGTGGACATGAACTCCATGGTCAGATATTTCAGGCCTTACGCACCAAAGTGCGAAGCTACAGTGTAAAGCATAAGTTGTAAGAGAAACGTAGATAGGAGTTGCGTAGGAGGGGAGGAAATCCAGAGCCAACCAGGTAAGTGGTAGGGATATGTGATAGATGAAAGCGAGATTAAAACAGAATATTCAATGTTATTTTGGTTCATACGGCAACAAGTATAAGAAAGAACTATGTCAGCTTAACGACAGGTCTATACTTGAGTAACCTAGCCTGGCACTTAAAGTCCTACGCACGAGATTTCGACGCTAAAGTGTGAAAGGTTAGTCGGTGGAGCGTCGGTGCTTGGTAGTTCGTATGACGGGATGTGCCATAGTGGAAGAGGTAAGTGAAGGCTTAGGACGAGACATGGGATGGTCGAGCGGCATGGCCAGATACTTGGAGACTTACTCACCGAAGTGCGGAGCTAAAGTTTGAAAGGTACGCTGGTGGAGCAGCAAAGGCAGATGGTCCATAAGTGGACAGGAAATTAAGGGCAAAGAGGTAAATGAAGAAGTATTACGAGAAAAGGTAATGGGTAGGCATCAGAGCCAGATACTTGAGGTATTAAGCACAGAAGTGGGGAACTATAGTGTGTTAGTTAAGTCAGTGGAGCATCTTAGGTAGGCGGTCCATAATAGGAGTGAAACTCAGAGGTAAAAGAAGTAGTAGGAATATACGATGATGCAGAGAGAATATTGTGATTAAAACTCAATGTTAGCTGAACTTCTAACTCGTCGTATTTCCCGCGCTCTCAGGCACACCTTTCCAGCAGCCAAAATGCAGATTCAGTTCACCAGTAGCCCGATGGTGAAAACTAACCCAAAAGACAAAAGGCCTGCCCACGCCAATTCCATGTGTGTCTACTCATTCACCTGTTCTTGTGGTTCAGGGTATATTGGCCGTACGACGAGGCGCTTGTCTGACAGGGTGAGAGAAAACCGTCCGGCATGGCTTGCGACTGGGTGCCGAAAGCTCATCCACCGCCACGCATCTTGCCGACACCGACCATTCCCCCAATCTAGCCGAGGCATTAATGACATCTATGGACCACCTGCAAATCGTTCAAAGTGCGTTCAAAAGCGCTTACTTGAATCGGCGGAGAGTTTAGCGATCAGACTATACGAGCCGGAATTGTGCGTCCAGAAAAGATTCACTCACACGCTGTGCTTGACTTGGCCCAGACGAACTAATCCGTCCATACCAAGGAATTGTGCACATGCTACAACTGTGTTCTAGGGGGCATTGCCTGATAGTGACCAGTGACTGTGAACTGAGTGCTTTACCGGTCCTTGTGCTGTGTCTATATTTTGGTTGTTTTTTTGCGTATAATTGTACAAGCCTGACGAAGAGTTATTGTAAACATATGTTCGCTTGAAAACATTGAGTTTTCATCTATCAATGGGAATTTTTTAATATTGTGATTCAGATCACAATTATGTCCCCTCTCTTGTTTGGCCTCTTTCTGGTCCATATCGCATCGGTTCAATGGTGGTTTAGGTTCCCATAGCGTCAGCATAACATACTAGGCCACATTTGATCCACTTTCCTACTGCGCCACGCACTCTTAAACCTTTTGGACCGCACCGGCCTCCGGCTCTAAATGCCTATAGGTCTTAATCAATGGCTTCTCTTCCTTCGAGCATCGATTTCAGTTCTCATTGGCATAAGAAACAGCCTCATGATAATGGCTCATTACCTGCATTCTTGGTCGCCTGCAAAATTGCAATTTCAGGTCTCTGATTGACTTTTGCCCCTTGGCTCCACCATCATGAATCTCAGCTCACAATTACGTTCCCCTCTCTTGTTTGGCCTTTCTTTTGGTCCATATCGCATCGGTTCAATGGCGCCGTAGTTATCACAAGCATCAGCTCAACATTCTAAGCTTCTTTTGATTCCCTTTGCTACTGTGGTACTCAGTTTTAAACCTCTTCTACTACTCCAGCCGCTCAGTGCCCAAATGCCCATAGGCACCAAACCAAGGCCTCTCTTCTTTTGAGGATCGGCTGCCACCGATTAATTTTCTCATTGGTATAAATAACTGCCTTATGTGCTGGCATCCGTTTGACACACTCTCAGTCTGTGTGT